>JAPDSC010096391.1:0-39788 GCA_026290005.1 Latrodectus geometricus
AAAATATGTATCTAGACTTTTGAAAATACTTGAAAGCCAAAAACCAATTAAATTCAATGAAGAAACAGAGAATAACATAGACATACAATTTTTCTATTAAATTATTTAGAAACTAACAAAATAATCTCAAAATATTTCACATAAAAGCATTTTCATAGAAGTTTCAGTTTAAACTTAAAAACATTACGTTCTGAAGTTTAACACATAAAAGTCTGATCATTAAAAGTTTATTTCAACAAATCAATATTTATATTATTTTTTTTAAAATTTATTATTAAGTTAAGGCACTAAAAATGTGATAGTTACATTTTTATGTCAGAAATATAATATACAGCTGATATTATATTCCCAATTTATTTGAAGTAATATTTTAAAGTTTATTTGGAATTTATTACAAATTTATAGAATAAATCAGTACTACTTATTTTGGATTTTTTCTTACAATGTTGTAATTAATAATTCTAAAAAGTTTCATTTTTAGGAATACCCAAATATTGGTGAACAAATAACGGTTGATAATAAACTTACATTTATTTAAGTTAGTGCAATATCTCTATAATTGTTTTCAGAAAGGAGACTAAGTTTTATATGAACACTTTGGGAGTCTTAATCGGATGTATTGCACAAACTTCCTAAGTAACAAAATTCATCTTCTATAAAGGTAGTCATTGTATTGAAAAAATATCATTAGCTGAAATAAATACGTGTAAAATAAATTTGACAAAATATATTTCATATAAATAAATGCATACTACATATTAAAGTTATTATAATGAAAACCTTCATTTAGAATTTATTGTATTCTTTTAGATTTATTTAGGTAAAAATAATCACATTGAATATTTCCATAACTCCATAAAATATAATATACTTCATGGAAATAGACCCTATAGCTAACTCCATAATATATTCAAAAATTTAAAGTGGCAATACTACTAAAATGGTATGATATTTCATGAATACGTGGTGACCATTATATTGTGAGAAATATTTTAAGTAACTCTCTCCTAACGGAAATCCTGCAGCAAACAATAGTTGCATTGAAAGTAGAATATATGCTTCTTTTTTAAATGGCATATATATTTATAATTCTGTTTAAATATAAATAGGTTAATCCTATGCAATAATATATGAAAATGAGTGGAAAAATGTCTGCGGTATTCAATTCCGCATGAGAGAGAAAATAAATCTAATTTTGCAATGTATGTATTTATAAAACTGTGTGTTCATTAAATTATCCATAAAGTACACACTGGTATGTTGATTTTTTAAAAAAAGACATATTAACGTGTTGTTTTTGGGATTTGTAGAAGAAAATGCAAAGAACATTTCTCTGTGAAAGGGACAATTATAACAATATGACTGTTTGCTGAAGTTTTGATTTTATATCTTTATATATAATAAATTTCATTATTATTAATTCTCTTTTTCTCTTACATCTTCAATAAACGATATAAAAGTGAATATAAAGCCATTAACCTGAGCTTAATATTCACAAAATTGAATCTTTTTTAATTTTTTTTTAATAAAATTATGGTTTTCTTAACTTTAATTTCTCTATAGCATGTTTTATTCTTTTATGAATAAGATTAGAAAAAGTATTATGAAACCTATTGTGGTCGTAATAAATATATCAAAAATTATAGCAAAGATGATACCTACTTTTAAGGAATAAAATATACAAGTTAAAATAATAATTTTTACTAATAATGATATTTATATTACTTTATTAACAAAGTGTAATCAAACAATATTTTAGCATTATGATTGATGGATAATAGTTTTTCTTCTCAGAGCATTCTTTTTATTTTTCAAAAATGTTTAGAATTATTCTGAATCCAATGTGTATAAAATATTCGTAAGTAAAACTGTTAAAAAAAACATTATTTTAGTTTGATTAAATTAGGAAGATAAAGATATGCAACAATAAATAATTTATGCATTATAAACTGCAAAAAATTAAACATAATTTTGAAATTATTCATTTAATCTTTATAGTATATACTATTTTATTTATCATTTATTTATTTCTCCAATAAGAATAATGTTAATAAAATATATATTTTATGTTTTAAATGTACTGAAAATAAAATTAATTAAATGATAAAGAATTCTAAATCATGATGAAATAAATTAATTTATTGATAATTATGTTAATAGGCTATCATTTTCCTTTATATATATATTTGAATATGTTTTAATAATAGAATGTATGGAATTTGTGTGTTATTGATATAACAAACTAAACGAGATTTTTTATTTTTTTCATTTCTAATGGCGGTCACCCTTAAGCAAGTAAGTACATTAGCCCATTTGCCACAGCAAGGACGGAAACTGCTACTCATTTTATCGTTACCCGGTGGGCACCTGTGAACCAAGTCACGGTATTACGAATAGCATCGCTCATGCCACACCACCATAAACCCGTATAGGGTTTATGGTGATGTGGCATGAGCGATGCTATTTGTAGGGTGGGCCACAATACATAGGGTGGGCCACAAATATCCATCGTCTGAGGAAAGGACAAGAAACTGAGAGAGAGAGAAAGTACTTCCGTGCCCGAGCCTGGATTCGAACCCAGGTCCTCCCCATCCGTAGTTAGTTACGCTAACCACTAGATAGGTTGGGCGGCCAGATTTTTTAATGTGCTTTGTTTAAGAAGCTCATTAAAATATTTAATTGTGAAAATATTTATAGTACAATTTAAAATAATATATTCAAATATATGGATGTAGAATATAACTTTGATCTGGACCTGGTTTATACATATTAAATCTAGTTTCATTAAAAATGTTTATGTTATCATTAAATAATGATATTTGTATTTATTATTAAACAAATATCTTTATTTTTCAATTTAAGTTATGTTTTGAATATAAGTAGCCCCTTTATTTAAGAAATTAATAGTAGTAAATGAAATTATGAAATCTGATTCAAGAGTATTTAATTAAATGTTAAATATAAAAATTATTATTTTTTTTTTAAAATAATTTAGAAAATATTTTAATGTTTACAGAATTGACTGCTTTGAATTGTTAATTTAAAAAAAGAGATTTGAATGAAAACTTTAAAGACATTTTTACTAAAAACAAATTTCGTATTAACCTTTTTTTTTAAACTCAGAGGCGAATATCAAATTATTTTTAAAAAAAATGATTGTTTTACTCTCAAATAAAAAAAAATGTTCTAGTTTTAAGTTACACTTTTGTGTTTTTATTCAATAAATACCTTTCAGACATATAAAATATTTTAAATTAATAAAAAACCAAATTGAGGGAGACAAAGTAGAAGTGCTTCAAGAATATAAAATTTTCAGATAGCAAGATAAAATAATTTTAACGTACTTTGAAAATCATCATTTACTTTTGAAAGTGCCTTAAGATTAATGTCTTTTTCAAACGCAGTTATAAAATGTACTTTCTACAAACATACATTACTTGAGGCTTGGAATAAAATATCCCTAAATCCCTATTAAGACTCTTGTATTTCACTTTTTCTTGTAGTTGTAGATAAAAGGATCACAACTTAATCTGCTGGTTCTCACGAATTTCCACTTAACAGAATCTTGTTTGAAAAATATTAATTTTTATTAGTTTAAGATTTGCTTTTAATAAAAGAGTTTTTAGTTCTTATGTTTGTTCAATTGGAATAAATGGTCTTTCTCTTAACGTTATCTAAAAGGTTTGTTATTTTTATCACCAAAATTAAAACATGAAATTTACATATAGTGTTCAGAAAAGTTTCTGTAAGCTGATAGTTTTAAAAATTTTTATTATGTTAAGGAGTAAATAAAAATCATTAATTTCACTGTCCTTAATACATTTTTAGTTTTGAAATTTTTCCTAAAAATTGTTGAAAATATTTCTGTAAATATAAATGTTTTTTTTATTTACGTTATCTTTTGTAAAAATAAAGAAAAAAAAACTTTTCTGATGATTATTAAATGATAAAAATTATATTTTTAAATTTAACATGATCTCGAATCAAGCTAAAAATACAATGACATATGTCAATACAATCACAATGAGATATGGAAATAAATCAATGAATTCGGCGGATATTATTTTATTTTTAATTTCTTAAGAACATATGATGAACTTGCATTTGTTTCACTTATGATGAAATATAATAACTAATTAAAATTTTGTTGATGAAAATCAAACTTTTTGTTGTATATTAAATACATAGGGAAACTTATGTTATTTGACGTATTCATTTCTCTATTGATAATAAACTCTACGTATCTATCAAAATACTTTGATTTAAAATTTTAAATATAGAAATTTATTTTCATAATTTAAGCCTTCATTTGAAAATTTAAAAAAATGTTAATTTTTTTTCTTTTAAATTATCAATTAATAAATTTATTTAATATTATTTGGTGAGACGAATTGTTAAACTGACTTCAATTATTTCTATTTTTTTTTTCTTTCAAGAAAAAATGAGTCATTAATACCAGTGACTTGTAAAAGGTATTTTGTTTAATACATGAAATGTAAATCGGTATCAATAATTATAGATGACCACATTAACATATCACTTATTGAAAAATAATTCACCAATTCTGATTAATAAAATGTTCTAAATATAATTTGAATTAAAAATGAGTAACATAAATAAGAGATTAAACAATTAAAAATGCTAAACAAAAAATAACGAAATAATTTCCCAAAAATCTCATTGCGTCAAGATTTAAATTTCTAAGAAAAATTTCTAATTTTGAAATTAAATTTCTAAGAATTAGTCATTTTATTTGAAAAGATCTCATATTATATGTTTGATTTTGCTATTTTTAATGAATTTCTTACAGAAAAACATTCTCCTTTCAGAAAATAAATTATTCTAAGTCATAAAAATAATAATTAATATATAGAAATATGACTTACATCTTTGAGTTATCTGTATTTTTTTCAATTATTTTAAAAATAGATTTTTCTTTTTAAAAACTAGGAAATCTGTTAATGTACGTTAAAAAGTTAAACAGTATTACCTTAATAACATGGTTTTTCTCTTATGTAAGGCATGAAAAATAAATTAATTAATTTGTGCCCATCAAGTTTATTTTTGATGAATAATTTTTATCTGTTACTAGAAAAACTAAAATTATTCTTCAAGTTTAAGAACCTAATTTCTTACTTCACCACTATCATCTATTAAAACGTAAGATGCAAATGCATAAGTGTAATATAAATAGGTAAATAATATGTTTGGCTTAGTTTTGTTTTAAATTTCATATCATGTTTTTATCAAAACTCTTTTATGATGACAAAAAATATCTTTTTTATCTTGCTGAGTTTGAGTAATATTGTTTGTTAAAGGAAATGAAACAGAAAAAATCTGCAAAAATGTAGTACTCACAACATAGTTTTGCATTCTTCTCGTATCAATCTACTACACATGTACAAATGTTTAAAAAATGTAATGCTTATAATAGACAATGTATCGTATTTTAATATCAAGTACTGAAGAAATTTATTCCATATACCCTATGGTACTCTGATGCTAGGAATCGTTTATTTTTCATGAAAGTAAATTTGATTTTAAGATTTGTCTTTTAAGAGTTTGAAATGTAGTGGAGTTATACTGTGGTAGAAAAACTCAATGAAACTGTAGAAAATACGTTGTGAACCTTTTACAATCTTTATCCCCTGTGGCCACGTAAAAGAGAGCTGGTTTCTGAGAAAGCAAAGAAACTCTTTTTAGATCTTTTTCAGTGCCCGCAGGTGTAAGGACCTTCAAAGTCACTTGAGTTATTAGTAAAGAAAAACATAAAACTTGAGAGTAAGGAAGAATGTTGTCTGTCGACAAACTTTGAATAAAATAAATTTCTTCGGTCAAATTCTTAGCCTCAAAACATTTTTTTTTAAATTAAACTTATTTTCTAACCATACTAGTAAATCTTGATTAAGAATAAATAAATTGTCATATTATAATGATTATTCAATTTTTTTATGCTATTTTAAAATAGATTATATGACATAAAATGAAAATTATTTATTTAAAGATTATATGCATCAGTATATAATCTATACAAAAATATATAAAACTATTGCACAGTATTTTGAATATCTACTTCTTTTTTATTTCCAGAAGAATGCATAGTTACAATGTAGTATAATGGTAAAAGGAAATTAATGAATACATCAATTACTATCCCAAAAGATTCAATTGCAAAAAATAGTAGTGTAACTTTTATTTCCATTGTTTAAAAAGCACTTAATGAAAGCTTAGAATCTGTCACTTCGGAAATCTTTATTTTTGGGTAAGATGGGAGTTCAAAAATATACAAGAATATTTGTACTGTTCAAAAAATAAAATAAAATTATACAAACTTAATTAATTAAAACATAACAAAAATATTATTAAAATTTGCTATACAAGCATTTAATTTGAGAACAATTTAAAATTCATGATATTAGATGATATTAAATGTATAGAATAAGCTTACTTAAGAAAGGAAATAAAACTCTCATGCATATGTATTAAAGTAGATTAATTTTTCATACATAAAATTTTTATAAATTAACCAAAGATGATCAGAGAATCATTTTAACATTCTAACGTTGGAGCATAAAATATTCAAGTATTAAATGCAAACATTAATAAATAGTAAAAATAAATCATTGAGTTCATTTTAATGTGGATGTATTGAAGATCCTCAGTTAATTTTCACAAATTTGTAATATGCCAATATATTTAGAACCAAACAAAATTTTCTCAAACTTACAAAAATACAATAAAATGAAATAACAATGAAGGCTTGATTTTTTTTTAAATTCCATTACCAAATTAAAAGTTTAATTTTTTAAATGATTTAAACTTTCACTCACTAGGGAAATTAGTATCATTGTATAAAGTATGCTTTATACAATGATACTAATTTACTTTAATTATGTAATTATTATTAATTTTATTATTACTTTAATTTACTTTATACAATCATAATAATTAACTTTTAGAGAGTTTAAATAAATTATTTAAAAAATGGATAAATGCAGTATCCAAAATTCCTGTTTTATTTTTTGCGCTATTTGTTTTCTTGTAGTGATTTTCACTTTTTATCTTACACTTTTATACAGACATTGCATTTTTAAAAATATTATTCATTTTAAAAATATATTCGTGTTTAAATAATACTAAAATAATAATTATTTAGCTGCTTGCAGCTCCTTAATTAAGGAGATGTCAGCATAAGTCATTACTAAGAGACATTAATTTTTTCTAAAACATGTTATAATTTGGTAATTAAAAATTCTTATTTTAGAAAGTTTTAGCAATAAAAGAAATTTAAAATATGTTATTTACAATTTTATTAAGTTTGCTGTTATTCATGTATTTTAAATCTTAATAAACTAATCCTTCTGGAATCATAAGGTTATCACAGCCAAATATTAGAGTAGCCAAATATTAGAGAGTTTTAGCAGCTTGCAATATACAAATGTATTTTTTAATGAAAAAACAAAAACTCAAAAGAATAAGTTTTTAAATTTAAATACTCAGAAAAATCAAATTTTCACATGGAGCTATTATTTAAATTATTTAAAAATTTTTATGGTTTGTAATAGTTTTTTTAAAATTGATGTCTAAATTTTAAAAAAAATACCTCAACCAAAAATGTATTACGCAAAATTTGAAAGAAACAATCGTACATAAAAAAAAACAAGGCTTTTAAATCTTTTTCGCGTAGTAGTAAAAATATCACCACGTCAATCTGCTTAGTTCCCACAGTTTTCAATTTAATGAGTTTCTTTCAAGAAAGGTTAATGTTGTTTGTTTTAAATTAACTTTTAAGAGAGTAGTTTTTTCTTGTTTCTGTGGTAAGTAAAAAGCAGATTAATTTGGAAATTAATCTATTTCATTATCATATATCGTCATTCTTTGGATAAATTTTGCTAAAATATTTAATGAATAAGTTTTGACTGTAGCATTTATTTGAAAATCATAAATAAATAAATACTTGAAATCAGGATTGTTATAGTAATTATATAATTTGTATAAAGAGAAAAAATTATGATTTACTTTGAATTAAAATTATATCTTATTATAAATTCTATTAATGTTGATTATTTTTGACATTAAAAGTATGTTTAAAGCTATACTTTTTAAGAACAAACTAGTTTTAAAATAATTAAGAGCATATTTTTTAAAATGTAAACTAGCAACTGATTAAATTTGTTTCATTTCATCCTTTATCTTCTTTTTGAAAACTCCACCCTATATCTTAACATTTCAAAATATATATCAAAATATTAATTATGTTAAAGTTACTGTTCCATTTTAACTTCTCACATTTAAATAATTAAAATTTATTTCTTTATAAACTTTTACACGTAAACAAGTTAGTAACTTTCTTTTTTGTGTAAATTCGTTACATAATATATAAATATTCTTTATTCAAAATTTGACTTATATTATTTAACGATGCAAATCTTTTCTTTTTTTTATATTTCCGACAGTCATAAAATTGTTCTGGTTAATCCTAATAATCTTATCATTTTTATTCTATCAAAAGTTTTCCCTTTTGAGTCACTTTGTAATTTGAGAATGAAATTTCAAATTGTAAATATTTTGAAATATGAGTTTTATAATTAAAAAGGAGTTATTTGGCTTTGTGTCAAGAAAAGTCATTAACTTTTTCTATAAAATCAAAAAATGACTTTATAATTTATAAATATGAAACATTTGTTATGAAAATAATAAATGATTAATGACAAATGTTATTATATGAACATAAAAGTTCTAAAATTCGAATCACAAAAACACAATTGTAGCTCAATTCATGGAAACTCAAAGTGTAATAATAATGAAAAATTAATCATGCGCACAAAATTATTTCCAATTTTTTAATACATAATGTAGTATTCATGATTATTCAGATTTTGAAAGATATAATTCTTTTAATGAATTTCTTTTTAAACATTCATTGAACAAATTACTTCCTTTATTAAAATGCATTAAAAAAATTGCTTATGGCTGAGAATTGTGTAAAAATATTGAATCCACGTGCTCCATAAAATGTGTTCTTTCAAAAGAAAAATATTTTTACTGAGTACCTTACAATGGGTTATATTTCTTATGTCTTATATATGCCAGATTTTGAAGAATCTAATCAATCATAAATTGTCTTCGCAATTTCTAAAATTTTAATAATTTTGATGTTTTAGTCTTAAATGCTCTTTTATAGCAAATTATAGTTTATTCATTTCATAAATCAATTTGTTTTCTCAGCTGTTTCATTTTTTTATGCTGAAGCTGAGTTTAGTAAAATAATCACTTCAATTCTTACTTGAATAGCATTCATTTTCTGTCATTTATTATGCTATAAAATGAAGAATATATTTATTAAACTCGCTAGTGTAATGAAGGAGAATTACATGTAACTTACAGAAAATGAATAAAATTTGATATTTTCTTTTTTACTCCTTAAAGAAATGCAGTGAATAAATAACACTTTTAATCTTTAAATATTTTTTTTTCTTTTTTAATTCGGATAATTAGAAAAATAATAACATTATTAAAATACATATTGTTTTAGAAATAAAGAATTATCAACTTTGCTAAAGTATGATTTCAAACTGGTAAAACATTTTCCTTTAATTTTCTGGATGGCAATACAATTTTCTTGTCTTTAACTTTTGCTCATCAAAAATTAGAAACCCCGTTACTACAAATACAGTTTAAAGAGTGTTTTTCTCAAAATATAGTTTATGTTATATTTAGTTATTTTGGTTGTAAAATTTAGAAATATTCTTTATAATAAGCAGTCCTACAATCTCGTCAATAGCTGTGTACCTGACAAGGATCACACATGTATACAGCCAGGGCAAGGTTTTATATAGCAAAAATCATCTTTTACAAAAGGTTCATTAAATCCATTTTTCATATAGTTCTATCCACAATAAAAGATACCTTGTTTAATTTAGGAGATTTTTTTCATAACCAAAACCAAAAGTTCTATGCGAGAAAATTAATTAGCACTTTCGTAATTATATTTATATGCAATATATAAACTCTATTTATGAAACACGTCTCCTAGAAGATATTTAAATGTTTTAAACGCACATTACTTGCTGCTATCCGAAGTGAACTATAACAATGTCTATCTAAAAGAAACGTGTTTAAAATGTATTTTCAATACAGAAATATGATTTTAATTACTGGAAAATGATAAGCCTATCAAATAATTTTCATTATCAATTATTTATCGCCTCTTTTGAGGTTTATATTTTCAGACATTTTTTCTATCATAAAATAGCGTTTCTTTTGAAATCATTCAATATTTTGTATATTTAAAGTAACACATCCAAAAAAATATAGAATTTCTTCTATAGTAATTAAATTTTCTTGGTAGTTTAGAATGAATCCCTCATATGAAAGTTATTTTGATCTTTGACATATATTTGGAATTTATAGTTAAAATATTAAATTTACGATCATAATTATATGAGAGCTGAAATTTTAAATTATTTTTAATTATGTTTTGGGGTATGAAATTCATACCTTTTATATTGATTTTAGGTAATCTATGAGGTCAAACACAGCTTTAGAAAAAATATTAATCATCATAAAAATTAATTTGAAATGAGTTACTATTTAAAAATTTATTTAAAGTATATAAAAATACAATCAAAAAATGGGAAAATATTGTTAATGCTTCATTCTCTAAAGAATGTGAAAATCCCTACTACAATGATTTTATATTTTAAACGATATAAAATAAAAATACGAAAATTATTTTTTATATTATTCTTTAAATCCTTGATCACATAATGATGATTTATTTTGTAAATATTTTAATATATTTAGCAATACTTATCATTATTATATTAATCAAACAATCAACTTTATTTATTGAGATCAATCAACTTCATTATTGATTTTGCATTCATGTAAAAATGTTTTGGATTTCTGAGAGTTTTTAATGAGAAAAAATTAAAAACTTATTAATTCTAAATGTAAGCAATTCATTTATTTTTTAATGAATACTAAAACTGCGATAGTTGTTTAATACTTTCGAAAAATTAGACATGGGTTTAATTGAAGTAAATATTTTAGTAACTTTTACAATATCAGATTTGTTTATTTTTCTTTCATAAGAAAAAATTAAACTATTAAAGTTGCAAAATAGTTTACATCATAAGTTGGTAAGTAATTTAATTTTTAGAATTATATGAAATATTGCTTATAATCAAACTTGAAAATGTGTTAGCCACTGAATTGAAAGCCAGAAGCACATTTTACAGTATCAATTAATGTTATTCAAAAAGTAAGAGAGCCAAATGCGGTTACAGTCAGTTGTCGTAGTTGAAAGAAGAAATAAAATTTGAAATTCTTCGAAACTTGTCATTAAATTTCTGCTGAAAAGTTTGCTTAATTAAACAATTTGCTGAGCTTATAATTTTTAGAAAGGGTAGAAAGCTTATTTTTGCAAGATTTAATTAAAATCTGATACTTAGAAATTTTCCACTAGAATTATTCTTAACATTCAGAAATACAAAACATTCGGAAAATTAAATAGACAGAATTTTTTTTAGGAAAATAGAAGTTTATTTATCATATTATATCCTTCAATTATTGTAAATTTCATTTTAGCATAAATTAAATTAAAATATTTATATTTCTGTGTTATTCTAATATGATATTAGTTATTATAGGAAAATATTTGAAGTAGAATAATTAATACTATTTTAAATAAAAGTAAAATGTTAATTAGAGGTGACTAAAAATGCTGCTTATATTTAAATTGATAAACAAACTTGTTATTTTAGACATCAATAAGCACGAAAATGTTAAGTAAATTATTTTAATAAATTATTTCTAAATGGTTTTCATGTAATATTATATATGTTTTAGCTTTAGTCATAAGAATGCAGACACTTTTCTTTTTTATAAGATGTCATAAGTTTTATTAAATCATATAATATATAACAAAACGAACATCAAATTAAATATTATGATAGATTACTAATATTTAAATAACATTTCCAAGAAAACGGCGTGCAGAAAGAATTATTTAATTTGGAATTAGTTAATGGGGGGGGATGTAACACTGACGACTATACATGCATTTTACATTTTAGCACATTTATTTTGTATTTTTCCGGCAGTATAAGTATTCTGATATGCCTAAATATATTACGTGTAAAAATTATACTGAAAAGTATAATTTTACCCTATGCAATTCTATAGGAATTGAGTAAAATTTTTCCCTAAATTATATAACATGTTTGAAGTATATTTTACTATTTAAAAACAAACAAATCTCTAGCATCATGATATTTTGATTAATGATTTATTCATTGCTTTAGATATCTATTTACATAAAATACGAAAAATGAAAATGCATTTTAACAAATATAGTGTTAGATATAAGTTTTTTTAATTAAGTTTTTCTTAAATTAAAGTTTATAATTTTAAAAATAATACATGGGTTTTCGTAATTCAAAATACTTTATAGATACAACACACATGAAACATAAAATTATGATCATTTATTAAATAATAGTCCAAATAGTTACTAATAAAATTAACAACTCAATTTAAATATTCCATGTGTAAATTGGATAATGTTGCATTTAGAATTATTTCAAATCGAAAATTAGTTTAAAAAAAGTACAGTATGAATCAGCTTCAATTCAATGGACAGGACAGATATCAATAGGAAACAGACATGAATATGTGCTCAATAAATAAAACACTTAAAGATTTCAAAATTTTAAATGTGAAAATATATCTATGGTTACTAGAGTGATTAATTTAACTTGTTTCAGTTTTGTTTCTTATTCAACTTCGTTTATGTGTTCATTCACCCTTCCACTAAATTCTCCACGAAAAAGCTGTAAAAGATAATAGAAAAAGCAACTAATTTGCAAATATATCCAGATCTTCAACTTATGCCCGTGATTAAAATTATAGGATTTATAAGAAATTGATTTTAAATAACAAATACTAAATAATTAAAATAGCTTGATCAATATGAGACCTATTTCTTTGGCGGCAATAAGTTACACAGTATGCTTGTGATCAATATACAAAATTTACATAATCTGCCAAAGAAATTAAATCCGTACAATCATTTGAATTTTTTTAATTATATTATCAACAATGTGCATTGTTATTAGGCAATATTTTATTTGTTTATTTTTACTTTTAAATTTTGTTGTATTATTTATGAAATCATTATTCTTACAAAAAATAATTGTAACATTTTAAGAGAATATTTATTTCCTAAAATAATCTTAATAATTTATCCAAAATATGTACCTTATATTTTTTTGTCAAAAATAGCCTTTTGTAGAGATATAACTGCAAAGACTCTTGTCAAAGAACTGTATATTTAATAAGTAAAATATAATATATAAAATTATTTTTAGTTTATTTTCAACAATTGAGGAATATGAGGAATTGAAAATTTTCATTTAAAAGTTGGTTATCATGATATATTTAATTTGAACGTAATGAAATAACATAGAGAAAACATTTTGAGCTTAAATATTTTTCTATTCAATACTTTATTTTTTTATATTAATAAAGATATTTTTCCCAAACTTCCTTTTAAAATGGTAGTGAATTGTATGTTTATGATAATTTCAATTATTATGAGTATATCCAAACATTATTACTAGGGGCATATTGGTTAGAGTTGATAGTTTTATCAATAAAACAATTTCGTTGAATGAGTTATTCAAACAGTAAAAATGGTAGTTTTTTAATAAATATTTTCATAATGATCTACAAAAATAATTTTAATATTGTTGATTACAATTAAATAAGAACTTTTATTTACGAATTACGAAAAGTTTTAAAAATATATTTCGCTAAAACAATTATTCTTGAAACACTTTCTTTTATAATTTTCCTTACATTTCTAAATATCACGTATAAATATAAATGTATATTATCCATATATGCATCCCTGGTAATGGTATTAAAAATATTTACTTTTTCAACCATATGACATAAGTCTTAGATTTTATTTGAAAACACTGATGAACAAATATAAATATCAATACTTCTCTTGACTATATTATCTTACACATCTAATTTTAACAATTTGAAGTATCTTTAAATATTCATCTCAAAAAGGTTACTAATACCTAGAATTTTCATGATTCTAAATCAAAAATAAACATTTCATTATATTGTAAGGTAACATAAAGACGAGATGACTACATTGTTAATAAGTTCAAGTGAAAGAGAAATATCGATTATACAGGTCCTCTTTGAAATAAAAAGGCTGAATATAATTCAAAGGATGTGTCGAATTATATTTATGTTTTATACATAAAATATAAGAATTATGTATTTTAAATTCTCAGCTAATGTGTTTCATATTTTTTCTCAATAACTCTTTCCATCTGTAAAATATCACACATCCGAAATCATTATTTTAAAAGTAAGCTATGATGTTGTACTTTATGCGTAGTCTAATAAGTAAAAGAACATTGAAAAGGATGCAATATACATATATTTTAATCTTATGAACAACATAAATTTACTCAATCTTACAATATTGCTAATGTAAAACACAGAATATTTATATTGTGCATTACTTTCGCATACAGAAATAAGTTTCAGTAAGCTTAAATGCACATTAAGGGTTTATTCAAAATAAAATGCATATATTTTCTTGCATTAAATCAAATAGCAAAAAAAGTGCGTAATAAGTTTTAAATTACATTGTATGCATGGATAAATCAAAATTATATGCAATATGCACATTTCAAATATTTCTCCTCATATCTATGTACATAAATGCATAAAATTAATGGTATCAATAATTTAAATATGCTACTTATTTTTAATTTAAGAAGTAAAAAGTTTTTTTAAACAAGCTTACTATTTTGCTTAAAAGAGAAATTTCCTTCAGTGAATAATTATTCAATAAAAACAGCTAAGCACAATTGTAGAATTGATACAAAATTTTCTATTGGAATATCCTCTAATAATTTTTAAACTTGCAAATGTTATTTTTTTCTATATATTTATCACGAAACAGTTTTTTAAGAACTATAAGAAATAATATGAGAAACTGGAATCAAACAGTTTTTTAATGTTAGCAACATGAAAATATTTTTCAAAATTATTTGTTTTCAAAAGAAAATAAATATTTCATATCACTCAATAAAGGTTTTTTCTGCCATGATTATTATCCTTAGTACATAAAAAATATGCAAATATTTTATAAAATATTTCCTAATTTAAATAAATAACAAAACACTTTCTTAATATTTCAGAAATTCACATATATAAATATTTATGTCTCACGTTTAAACTCACTACTGTAGATTTTTCTAACTAAACTGTAATTATTTACAAACATCTGCAATAATATCTATTTCTGTATACTGAGAAGGAGAATTGTTATGGAATGTAAATGATAGTAAATTAATTAAGAATTTCTTAGTGAAAAAACTAAATCAATCATGGAAATTACCAAAAATTATTTTGAAGAATATAAAAATTCGTTTTCAATACCAATCAATCAAGGAAAAAATAGTAAAATAATGAAAATGTATGTACACAAAAATTATAAAACTATTAAAAATAAAATAAATAATATTAAATAGACGGATTTTAGTTTAACTTCAATTTTTATTTAAAAGGATTTTTTCGTTAAAATATCTTATCATATAGCGGAGTATCTCAGTTAAGATATTTGATATTTAAACAAACTATCTTAGAACTTTCAGCAAATTTTGCAACAATTAAAACGATAATACATTACGTAAAGTTGACATAAAGAGACATTCCATAATATTACAAAATGAATACCGAATTGTTCTTATTTTGAATGGTTTTTATTTTTGGAACTTTTTGACAGTCAATCAGAAGAGCACATTTTTTCTATCAGTATCATGCATAGTATAAATAAATATATTTTTTTAAATTTCGAATACATTGTTTAAAAATAGAAAAAACAATAATTGTAACTAGAAAATATATAGATATAGAAAAAATAATTATATTTTCATATTATACTAATATAACAGAAATTTTATTAATAAATTAATCTATATTTTATGTTAGAAATTATGAAACAGAAAATGAAACTTGTAAATTATGAAAAATAATTGCAATTTTTAGGAGCATTCTAGTTGAAATTATAGAAATGTTCAAACTGATGAAAGAATAGTTCTCTATCTTACACATTGAACTATGTGATCTATAAAAGAATAAGAAAATAATGAAAAAAATATCTATACTATTATCATTTTATAGCTTTTAATTATAATTAGTTTTGTAAACAAGGTATTTTTTAGCATTGAATAACATGTTCAACAAGTAAGATTTTTATAAAATTGAGAAACACGTACTCTAGTACACATATATATATGATTGTTCCTTTTATGTAAACATATGGAAACGCACTTTTCCACGATGAAATCAATTTATGTATAGGTTAAAACTCTTATTGGTTTGTTTGGTGTCTTTGTATTGATTGCTCAATTTTTCTACTGGATACTTAGAAATGGAATTTAGAATTTAAATTGAATTCAAATCACTTCAAAGATATATTTCCAAAGTAAAAATCGAAATAATGAACTGAGCTCTTATTATATAAAACTTTTTGCAATCATTTTTAGAATAAATTTGGCCACAAATGTCATTTATAATCAATCATGTTATTAATTGTATTTCAGTTTCATTATATAATTTTATTCTGGAAATTTTAAAGTATAAGATATAATTACATTTAATCTGACAATACATCATCTCTTTTCTTAATGTGAAATTACGTGTGTCACTTTACTTATGAATTCTAGCACATCATTTAAAAATGTCTGGATTATATTTTAACTTTCTAGTTTCTGCAAAAATATCTTTAATCCTAAGAATCCTAATCCTGTTTGGATCTATTAGTTTTTGCATAATTATTATCAAGCACTTGTATTTTTTGTGACAATGATAATCAGATATAGTTGTATACTTTGCCCTTTTTCAGCGTTATCTTCTGATATTACTGAGTTTAGCTTCTACTATAACTGAGCTGTAGCAGCTATGTGATGATATTCACTAAATTGTTATAAGGAAATTCAGCACTTTTATTTTATTTGATTTTTGCAATATGGTTAATTTCCTGCTACCAGAAAAAATCCTAAAAAAATGACTTTATTATAGTAACCTTATAAATTTTTTTATTTTATTTTTAGCAAACTAAAAATAAAATTAAAAAAAATCTATAAAATGACCTTATATAGATTTTTTTATTTTATTTTTACTTTTTTACCAAATTTTAAAACCAAATTATTTAAGAACAAAAGCTGATTTTGACAACAATTATTTGTATTATGAAAACATCAGATTATAATGAATTAGTCGAAATAAAAAAAGTAAAGTAACGAAGTATAATTAAAAAACAAACAATCAAAATAATTTCAGAAAAGGCATATTCATATTATTTGTCTGTCTAGCGTTTCATTTCTTACAGTTTTTTTTTCACCAGATCATTAAATAATCTTCATTCTCAAAAATATTTCGGTGATGCAGATTTTTCAATGGGTACATTTAAGCTTACTTAACGGTAGTAGCAATTTTAGAAAAATTTCAAAAACAAACTAATTAGAAATAAATTTAAAAACTATTATGCGCATTGGTAAATGGATGGACTATTAAAATAATATATATTTATATAAAGTATAGCTAAATATATGTATAATAATTACAAATAATTATAGATATATTTTCTCTGTAATAAGTAAGGGATAAGCGGATATACATATATTGAAATTTAGAATGCGCATTATTCATAAAATAATATAATGGGAAGCAAAAATAACAAAATTTTGTTGAATTTGAACAATACGATTTGAAATAAAAAATGATACTTATAAGAAAAATAAGTCATATTGATTTTAAGTTTTCAAAGAATTTAAAATTAAGCAATGGAATGTCAAAATTATAAAAACATGCACTATTTTTTACTGAAAACATCTTTTGGAATATGATTGCAGTAAAAAAGATAAACTTTTGTTTAAAACTGTTATGAGTTAGGAAACATGTTTTTATAGAAATGCCGACTACGAATGGGGAGGAACTGGGTGTGAGTCCCGATTCGGACATGGAAGTACTTTGTCTGTGTTTCTTGTCCTTTCCTGAGATAGTGTATGAATGGGGCCCACCCTATAAACGGGTTTGTGTGGTGTGACATGGGTAATGCTATTCACCTCCGTCACTTGGTTCAAAGGTGCTCATCTGGTAACGATAAATTAGTAGCAGTTTCCGGCCATATTGTGAAGAAGGGTTAATCACCTAATGTCCGTCGTTATAACAAAAAATTATTGTTATAACAAAAAGTTATTGTAGATATATGATTCACCACATTTCAAGTTATTCAATAACTATAGCAATTGTAAGATTAAATGAAAATGGATTAATTTTGAAATTCGCTTTTTAAAATAACAGAAAATGACCCTTATACTAAGGGTTTAAGTCAAGAGGTTATTGGATCAATGTTGAATAATATTATTCATGCTGTGAGTGTAAAATTAGTAAATAAGACTTATATAGATTTAAACAAATAAAATTGGTTAATGATGTAAAATTATGGTACTAGCGATTAATACAAAGTTGATCAGACACTCTCACCTAAACATCTTGTATTGAATGCAATTAATCATGTGTTAATTACTCTGAGAAACATATATTTTTGTTATTGAAACTTTCAAAAGATTTTTCTCAAATATTTTTCGTTTCGAGCATGATTTACCAGATATACGTTTGAAGTAAACAACAAATAATTTTCAGCAAAAACATTTCAGTGTACAATAATTTAGAACCATTAGTTGGTCTATAAGCAGCATTATACTCACAAAAATGTTCTACACATTTAAGTAATGATTTACTTTTGCGTAATATATTTCTACCTGCTATTTACATATTACAGAACATTTCTAAGGAATGTAGACAAATGCGGTGGTTCATTCACTTTGACATAAGATGCAAAGGTGTATAACTGAAATATGCATAACAAAATCTCATTATTCTAGATAAAGTAGTCTAATCACTCCGATTTAAAATTTTAATTATCTTTTTAAAATATTTACATTTGGAACTAATGTTTAAAGATATGTACTTATAAACAAATGTATTTTCTACTTTCTCATTATTCTTCATTTCATCACAAAAGTGTATGGGATATTTTATGCATACAAGTCTAAGTATTTTTGCATGTTTCAACCAAACAATAGAAGTGAATGACGATTTTACACACTTTCTGTGGATAAAATTTTGTTTAGTTTTTTCAGATAAATATATTTTTTTTACTTCCATATAATATATATATATATATATATAAAAGAAACTATGCAAATTTATGTCATTATTACTTGAACTGACATTAAAAATTGTTAAATGCCATCAAAAAGTTTCTTAAATGCGAGATTAAAAATTTGTTTCGTAGTGATATTTTTGTCTAAAAAAATTCGCAATTATTACTTACATAATACCAAATAGCCTTAAACCAATAACATAAATAAAGCGAATAATAGCTGACATAAATAATTTTACAGTTTAATAGAAGTTATAAATTCACTGCCCATTCAACCAAAACTGTCAGAAAAATTTTTTACGATCATTAGTATTAATAACTTATTTCTCTAAATGAGAGTATGTAACTTCAATTCTCTAAATATCTTTCAACATTTTATAATATTAAAATATTGATATTTTTAAGAAAACAATTTCTAAAATAAGATAGAGTATAAAGAAAATTGATATTGTGATAAAAACTGCTGTATATGTAAAGAGTTGTATGCATAGATTATATAGAATATTTCATAAATTATTATAAAGTAATTTACATTACAATAATGCTTTTCACCCTAAACTTTTAAGAAATCAATTATTAATTTTGCAGACATTTGAAGTAAAACTTATAAATATTTATTTAATTTTTAATAAAATGCATAATTAATTAATTCCTTCAATAATTAAAGATAAAAGTCAGGTGTGTAACTATGCAACTCAAATATTCTTTAATGTCATATAATACTATATTTTGTTTTGTTAGTAAAGTGTTATTATGCACAAACCATACATCTCATGAGAGATAAAATAAACCACAAACCGAGTATATTTAGAATTTTTAACTCTGTACAACGATTCTCATTAGATTAAACATATGTAATAGTTTTTCTAGTGAAATGAGTTACTTTGATATTTTTCTAAATATTTTGACGCTTTAAGCTCTTAAATAAATTCAGTTCATCTAACTGATTTTATTTGAAAACTTACATGATTTAAATTAAATAAGGTTATGAAGTTTATTTATAATTGAAACTTATTCAATTAATTATCCCTTTTGGTAGTACTGAAAGCTACTGAATGTGAAGAAGGATGTTGATTGGCAGAAAGCATTTTGATTTGTTATGTAAATGTGATTATAAAATAATGATGTTTTTATTAATACGGCCATGATTTATGGAAAGGAGGGAAAATATGAAGTTTTTAGTAATTGTGTAATACTATAATCCTGTAACCTTTAATACTATTTTATTATATTTTCGATGCAATGAGGTTTTTCAATAGATAAAATAGCAGACGGAGCCTTTTACATGGGATTCATAGAAATATTTAATCCGTAAAAAATAATATTCTAAAAATGTTTTTTACAAATTATCAGATTAAACTTTTGGAAAATAAATCATGCCCTCTATAGTTCCACATGTGGAATGTCAGTAATATAATTAATTAAGATAATTTAATTTCTAGGGTAATAGCTATAGAATTTAAAGTTAACAAATTTATTTTAATAAGTTCATAATTCATTAAAAGTTGGAGATTTTGAAAAGAAGCAGTGAAATGGGAGAATGGTTTTTCTAAGTTTGGGCTGTATACAAGCCGGATGGCACTTATTTGAGAACCTTTGATACCAAAAAATAAAAAAAATGCACTTAGGAAACTTTTTAAATTAAAATTTAATCACTTTGATGAAATTTAAATTTTCTTTGAATTTTTTAACTGGTATCGTTTTCAAATTTTTATTCCTGGGTGATTTTTGACTTAGTAAAACACAGCTTTAGATTTTTTTTGTTTTCTCTTCCTTGTAACGAAATAATTTTGTATTGTTGCAGATTGACAGAGTTTCATAATAGTGAAGTCCTAATAAAAAAAGGAAAATGACTGAAATAACTACAGATATTAAATATAGCCCATTTTAAGCAGGATTAGGAAATATCAAATTCCTCAACCAATGACCATGACTAAACTTTGTTATTTCCAACATGGAAAGTGTTTTACCATAAAATGCTTCTTTCGCATCATATTTAATAATATGAATACCTTGTTCTGCTGGCTGTTCTTGTTGGCTATATCACTGATGAATAGTTGATCTGAAATTAAATAAGATGTTTTAATTCGTAGATTATGTATTAATCAAATATTATATTACAATATTATTTGTAAATAAAAATATTTTTAAGACATTTAAATTATAACCATAAATATTTATTTTCATACCTTTTTTGAATGAATCATATTTAATTGTTTCTTGATTTTTTTTAAATGTGTTGCATTTCAGAATGTGATATTGCCAAAAAATTTTGCTATATTAAACTGGTGTGCAAATCTTAAGTAGCAGATGGTTTTTCTGCCTTAACTCCGTGAGAAATCATCTGAGGGATATGAAATTCAGACATGAGACATATAATTTTGTACTTAAAGGATGACGAAAGCATAGTTGCACAAAAATGAGTACAATACATACAGTATGGAATCAAACAAAAATAGGCTTTATTAAACTCACAGTATCCCTGCACAAGATCATCTGTAGAAGAGGAACAATAACAAACAATTGTTCCTTAGTATGGGATATGCCTTCCCCTTACTGCAACGGTTGCTTCACACCGTCTCCTCATACTCAGCACCAGATTGTCCAGTAATTCTTGCAGGCACGCATTACGTCACGATTGCATCCCCCGGAGAACACGCAGCAACTGAAACAGATACTAATTCAGGAATGAGCACTCTTACCTCAAGAACTGCTGGACAATATGGTGCTGAGTGTGGAGAGACGGTGCAAAGCTACCATTTCAGTAAGCGGAGGGCATACCCCATACTAAGAACATCTGTTTGTTATTATTCCTCTTGGACAGATGCTCTTATGCAGGGATACTGTGAGTTCTATAAAGCCTATTTTAGCTTGATTCCATACTTTATGCATTGTATTCATGTTTGAGCAACTAAGCTATCGTTATTCTTTGAGTACAAAATGATGTGTCTTATGTCTGAATTTTATGTTCTTCATATTATTTCTTGCGCAGTTATGGCAGAAAAATTACCTGTTGCTTATGTTTTGCACACCAATGTTTAATGTTTCTGTACTCAACGATGAAACAAACTGTAAATATCCAGTTTTTATTTTTAATAACAATGCCAGTAATGTCATTAAAACTAATATTATTTAAGTCTAAAGAAATAATTCAAATTCTCTTAATTCAATCAGATTTATTTGATAACAGCGTCATTGTATTTATTTGCTAATTAAATAATTGATAATTATTAATATCTCATAGCTAAAAGAAACATGCATGGTTTTCTTTTCCATATAAAATAAACTTCTAATTATGAATAAAAATAATTTATGATTTTTTTATCAAAATAATTTATCAAAATAAAAAAACATTTTTAAACAAAACCAAATTAAAAATATTTTAATGGTATTTTGTTAAGTGAGGCTAATAAAAATTGGCTTTAAAAAGAGAGAATTATTTATTTATCAAATCTCAAAGAGTTAATCTTAATAGCAAAGACATTTATCTAAACTGTAAAATTTTCCTTTTAACCAACAAATTGAAAATTTCTCATAAGTTGAGTTATTATGAACAAGATAAATTATTGTTCTTAAATATTTAATATCATTATAGCTTAGTTTAAAAACTTATACCTAGCAAAAATTTTAATTTAAAAATAATTAAAAATTTTCAAAATAAAAACCTTATATTTTTTAAATGTTCTTAGATTAAAACTACTTCAAAGAAATTACTAGTTTAATTAATTTGCGTCATAGTTTATTTGAAAAAATCGTGTTATCTGTTATATGACTTAAGCATAAATATGAGTAACGAACCAAGTAAGATTAATATAAATTTAATAAAAATAACTTTGTTGAAACAATAATTTTCTCCGAATCATTCATATCATAGAGTAAAAATTTATACAGTTAAGATAATTTATGAAGTTAATCAACTCATCTAAACAGTTGAGAAAAATATTTTATGAAAACACATTAACAATATTATTATATTTACCTCAAACATTATTAACATTCATTTTTAAACATTATTCAATTTATGGAACAAGTATAGATTTTGGTACAAGTATAGATAAAATTTAGGAAAAGTATTTTTAGACACAGAAAAAAACGTTTTCTTTTTACTTTTCTTAATATAAAATCCGGAAATGAAAATTCGGAAAATAAATTTCAGGAAAATATGTTAGTATATTAATGTGGTTGTAATATATTTTTAATTTATACCTATATAATTTTTATCATTGATATAAATATTACTCGTGTGTATTATAGCAAGGACAATACATTTTTTAAATTCATACTAAATTTCATTTTATTTAATGGATTTTTTTGTAAGTATTGAAATAAATATTATTTTTTAATTTGATTAGCATATCTCAGTTTTCTCCATACAAAAAATAACTTTAATATAAATGTGTTAAGAGAAATTTAAAATTGATTGAATTATTGAAAAAATGTGTTTTTATGGAAAGAAAAAAAATTCTAATGGAAGTCAAAATGTAAACGAGGAAAAAATTAACAATTTATGGACAATTATTATCATTAAATGTTCTTATTCATTTTCTATTGCAAATTTATTTTTAAAGAATAAACGCAATCAGCATTTTATAAATCTTCTTTAAACTCTTCTTTCCACTTACAGAATTTATTTTATGGACATTTTAAATAAAAATTTTAAAGATGAAAATATTAATTCTTAAAAAAGTTTGTATTTAGCATTAATATATTTTGAATGCTTCTGAATGAAAAACCTTTTGAATTAATTATATTTAATATAATTTTATTCAAAGGATTTTAATTAATAAAGTTTAATAAAAGGGTAGCTCATTTAAAAGATAGTAACACAACATTCAAAATACTAAATTTGTGTGTCGGTAAACTTAGAGATACTATCAGGTAAGCATGACTAATGGAATTTGTTAATTTCAATTGGTTTGCTTTAAAGTTTTCACATCAATGCTTATGAAAGAAGACCAATCTCCATGTGAATGTTAGTTTAAATCACTTAACTCTTTCAATTAATGCAAATAAACAGGAGTCATAAGTATTTTTCTAAGAATAGCTATTCTTATGGTAAATTCTATTTTTATAAGTAGACTCTTAATTAATTTTAGAATAACAAAATACAAATGTTCTTGCAGAAACATGTTTCTATGTTGATATTATAGTGTCACTACTGTCTTAGTAAATATAAATAATTTTGAAACCAGTAGTAAGTAAATCTACCTATTAATGGGTACTAGGTTTTTTAAAAAAAAACATCTAAAAGAAGCTAATATACATTTCTGGACGACGATTTTCTTAATTGTTTATTCTGACGGAACAGTTATTGCACAGCGAGGTTCTTTTTTAATAACCAGTTGTCGGTGGCTTCCGTAAGATGACCAAATGACGTACCTAACTTTTTGATAATTTTATCTGAAATACCTGTTTATATGTTTATTCAGCTCAACTTACTTTTATGATTTGAGTTCGAATTAATTTTAGATTGAAAAGATACTTAAAGGTATTAAAGCGTATATCTTAATGATAATTCTTATGTATGATCAATATACTAGAAATTACATACAATTTCTAATTCGTTATAATTTCAAGAACAACTTTGTTCATTGCTTTCTTCAATTTAAATGCATGTGGCAAGAGATTAATATATTATTGAACTATATAGAAATGGAATATTACCGAGAAACATATATTAAGTTTCTATAAAAATTCAATATAATTTACAATTTACTTTTATGTCTAAGTATTATTTAAACAAATTTGTTTCTATAGCAACAAATTCTCAATAATACTATTTCTCCGATATTTTTCTTACGAAATTAATTCAACTACTTGTTGATTTTAAAATATTGGAGGCTGAATTTTAATTAAGTCTGGTTTTCAACTAAACTATACAAAATTCAATGTCCTTATTTATAAAAGGGTTTCAAAAATCTATTAACTTTCATTTCATCATTTTAAATCAAAATAAAAAGTATAATTTTGCCCCTTCTGCGAAGGGACAATATGGTTTTTATTCCTTTTCAACCATTTAAATTGACTTTTTCAGCAAATGTTAATGAATTGCCTCACAATCATGATTTCTAAAAACAAATATCTGAGCTTAAATGTTTACTATAAATCGAAAAATAATAAATACTTCATCTGTAGCATTTATTCTTAATATTTTATCTAAATATTCAATAATTCATATTAATTTTATGTAAAAATATGCATATTATAATTAAAAATTTAATGAAATTTCATATGGTGTTTATTTAATTTCATATCTAGTTTTATAAAATCATATAATTTTCTTAGAAATTAAATATTTTTATTTCCTAAAAGTCTTAAAAACATAAGTATTCAAAGTATTCCTGCAGAGATTTTCCTATCCTTTAAACAAAACATAAATATCTGTATATTTTTGCATACTATTAATCAAACATCGCCAACAAATTCACATTCATAATTGTTGTTATAATTGCGTGTTACTCGTTGAAATATCTCATTAGAATTTTTCGGAAACAAAGACATTTTGAATAATTAAGGTTACAAATCTTCTCCCGTTACTTGTAAATGAATGCTTAATTAAGACAGCATAAGTAATAAAATCATTCTCTTAAGTAAACAAAGGAAGGATTTACTGAGTCTTAGCTCAATTACTGAGCTGTAGCATAAATGTTAACAAATCTCACGTACATCTCTAATTACTAAAGAATATACAGATTTAAATTTACTATTGCTATTCACAGCCCATTTCTCTTATTGAAATATTCATCAATTGTATATTCAACGACTTCAGTCAAACATTCTAAGCGGTGAAATACTAAATCATTTTTCTGTATATTTTTCTGCAGATTATTTGTTTGTGAAATATTATCTATTGAATTATACCCTCTTTCACATCTCAATATATTTTATTATATTATTAAAACAAACTGTTTATGTAAATGAAGGTTAAATATTGTTTAATTTGTTTATTTCAGGTAGAAGTTTTTAACATAATTTCCATTGTATTGAAATTACATGTATATTTATCTTTAATTTAAGCAAACAAAAATATTATACGTGGATTATAATTAGTTAATTGTTTAAAATAGAATAGATTTTCATTCCATAGATAATGGTACGTAGTCTTAGAAATTTAATGAAATTTTTAAATGCATATTTACTATGATGAACCATAGGATTATAATTAAAGGAACTGTGAATACTTAATTAACTGTCTATGTTGTAATATATTTTTACTTTAGGAATACATACAATAAAATACATATTAATAATTATTTACATACAGAGTAATTATATTAATAATGATTTACATATATGTATTTAGTTAAGAATTCATATAATTGGTGCAAGATTAAAATACATTTGTCTGCATTATGTAATTATAATAACGGAAAAAAGACTTTGTATGAAATATAAAATTTTTCTTATATTTCATAAAATAGAACCTCAACTTTATTTTCAAGTCTTTTGTGTTCTGGGTTAAGATATGTTTCAATTCTTAGATGTCATATTATATTAAAGTTTAAACTTTCAGTATTTTCTCTGATAGCAAAAAACTTAAAAAATTTCGACATGATAGAAATTGTAAATTTTTAAAATATTTTATAAATTCTTTTGAAGCTTTTAGAATGGAAAATTAAAGGAAATGTCTTGTTGTTTTTTAGGTTTAACCATATTACCAGAAATCTTTGTATGTATCTTTGTGTGTATAATCATCTTTGTATATCATTTAATGAAAGCCTGAATTTTTTAATCTTTAAAACTGAATGAAGCAAAATAATAGTCTCTATTATTTAATATTGTAACAAAAGGGTTTATTCATAAATGTCGTAAGTATTTAGGATAAACGCGTATAAACATATTCTTTTTAAAATAAAAATTGCTTAGCCTCCAACTTACTTATCTACTTTTATCGATAGAATTTTTCAAATTAGTTGTTTTCATGATATCGCATTCGACTCGCAGTCCAAAATTACAATTCGTCTTACATACAAAATATTTCTTACAAATTATCTCATGATAACGATTCATGTCCAATGGATACGCATTTCTATGTGAATTAAGACAATTTTCCTAAGAGTTATATAAAAATTCAGATGATATTTCTGTTTTTAAGAAACGTATTTTAATTCTGGAAGCTATTTAGTTTTCTTCAAGGATTATTAGAACTATGAATCATCTAATACTACATTTAAAACTATTATTAAAACCGGTCAATCAGCTGTAATTAGTCTTAATGCCATATAACATATTTATCTTCAGCAAATGTGAAATTTGAAGAATAGTTAAAAAAATAATGTGATTTATATAAACAAGACAATAATAGAAACAAATTATTATTTGCTTAAGGTTTTATACGACAATGTGCTAAACTGTGGCATTTCAGGGTCCATGTGTTTTTTCAAGAAAAAAAACACTCTTATACATATATAAACATATGTTAAATTTAATGTTAGACCTAATTTAATGTCTAAGATCATCATAACATACTGAGATTATGATATTTCTAAAATTGTGAAAATAACATGTAGATTTTAGTCTTTCTCAAAACATCTTTCTCTCTCAATAAGTAATGTAAACTCTAAAACTCTCTCTGTTAAAAATTCCATTTTATTGGGTAAAGTAGCTTCATGATTGTGGTTAAAAATGCAAAGCAATTCAAATATGTTTTGGGTTCTTCAAAGGCTTAGTTTCTCTTTAATCAGAAAATAGCTGTTAGATGTCTTGCAAAGTTTGCATGTAGTAGACTTATTTGGTAGAATTAAAAGGAATATAAATCTACGCAAACATTTTATCGTTTTCTTTCTTCTTCTTAAATATTGAAACTATAAATGGCACATTAAAAAAACATTCGACTTATTAAAAAACTATTCAAGCCAGTTTTTTTTATCATTTTATCCTATTTAATTTCAAAAACGATTATATAAATAGATGCATTGTAATCATTTGCTATTGTATTCATACTTTAATACGGGCTAAATTTCCTTTCTGGTTAAGCTTAATAAATAATTATGAAATCAATATTTTATTCAAACAAATCTGCAATTTTTTTTAATGTAAATATATTGCAAATTCAATAAGCCATGTTTGTATTAAAATAACTTAAGATCTGTTCTCAATAGTCTCTCTTTTAATCAATAGTCTAGCCCTCTTTTTCTCGTATGAATTATATATTGCTGTTTCTCCGAAATATGAAGGCCTTCCAAGATATTTCAATTTTGAGCCCTAAAAGTAATGTTTAATCAAGAATCATCCTGTCTCATCTCTTTGACGGTGTTAACATACAAACTACCAAAGACATTTTTAGAGGTTAAATGTGCTTTATTCTTCATTTTAACTTCCTTAAAATCATCTTGGCTTTCTCCATGAATAGAGACTCTGGAAGTAAACAATTATTCCCCTATTTAAACTTATATATTTTCTAAGAAGCTCCAAAGAGTATGATTCATTTTTATTGAAACGTTTTATTTACAAAAATATTGAGTATGAAATTTAAGAAATCATGATCAACCTTCGAAACTTTCTTTTTCTAAAATTACAGCTTTCGAGTTCAAGAGTTGAAAATCAGTGTAACTTCAAAGGAAAGTTTCGTAATTCATTTTATTCTTAATTTTCCAAAAAAGTACATTTTAGGGATATTTAATCCCACTTTTCCATATTTCTATTTTTGTGACACACATCATGTAAATAGAATTAAATATTCCAAATTCAAAGGCAGAATTTCAATTTGATATTAATTAAAGAGTCTTTAACTTGAGATTACTGGAATTCAAGAAAAATAAAAAAATTCTGTAAAGAAGGAAAACTACCTGGGATTCACAGAAATACTGTTTTATTAATCTTTTACCTGATAAATAATAATCAAGTTTGAAAAATTCTTAATACTGATTACATTTCATAGAATAAAAGTTATTATTACAAATATAAAAAATGAATATCACTTATAATCCTACTTTCAGTTACTTGTTTTGTATAAAAAGCGAGAATTAAGCTCTTATAAATATTTTAAAATTATTGAAACTGTAGATCTTTCTGATAAAGTAGTTAGCTTCAGCCAGGTTCCCCTAATTACCAGAAACATAACTTTAGGGTCATTGAAAAGATTCAATGAATGGAGAAGCTGAGAATATAATCCTATTTTGACATTATTCAGAAAAGATATTTACTTTAAATAAAATTTCATTAAGAAGATTATCATATATTCTAAACATAAGATTTTTCATATTAATTCAATATTTTATAAATTTTATATTACAAAAAAAGATAGTTAATTTGTTCAATCGTAATTTATATTTTGTAATTTGCAGAAGGTTTTAATGAAAAAGTGAGCAATAATGTTCGAAATAGAGTTAGAATATTTGACTGCAATTTTCATGGATATTTTAATGGACTTCACCAAAAATTCCAGCATTCTAGGAATTTATAAATCTTTCGAATATATTTTCATGTCTTAATGGTGTCATACTTCTATAAATTGGATTTAAAGAATTTTTTTTGTCTTTAAACATTCCACTTTCACAAAAACTTGTTTCTCTGTTTTTTTTTTCTTTTTTTTACGTCATGTGCTTTATTTTGCATGAATAATAAAAAAAACATCTACCAATCATTACTGAACCAATATTTTTAAATTGAGTTCTTGATTTTTCTCTATTTTTTTCATTCTCAGATACAAATAATGCGACAAAAAGTTCAAAAAGAGTTTATTCTTTATTATCTAGAGAGTTTATTATAATCTATGAAAATTAAAGCTTTGTAATATTTTTGACAAATTTGAATTTCGAAAATATTTTCCTTTAAATGACTTTTCAGAATCCACTCCAAAATACTGAAAACAACACTCCAAAATACTGGAGAATACTCCAAAATACTGAAAACAAAATAATAAGTATAATGAAAAATTAACAATTTATATTTATTTTCTTATTTAAGAGTATTTACAAAAGTTTTATTCACTAGTAATTGTTTATGTATTTTCTATAAAACTTTACAAATTCTGCATTTTATTTGTATTTATTTTTTATTATTTTGTGTTTATTGTATATTAGTTTTAATTTTGCGAAAGAGTTAAAAAGAAAATGTTTTCTTTTCTTTTTCATTCTGCAAGCAAGTTCAGTTTTTTCAATGAACTTCCTCAATCTAACTTCTTTAATGTAGTAATTTTCATTAATTGATTAATTTATAAATACATTTGTAATATTACCATAATAGGAAATGACGTTTTTCTAGTTTTATGATGTCGTTTTCTTCCTATATCTTCTATGGTAGGAGAATATAGATTTTAAGCAGATGTAAATACATTAAAAAAAATCCATTTAAGAAACACTTTCTGAAGATATAGTAAAGGTGAAGATAAATAATTCTTGTAGACAAAATTACGTACTTTATTAAGTTAAAAATAGATTTGTCCCTCATTGAGAAATCAGATATTAATATAAAAAAAGAGAGGTATAGTTGCCTTAGTTCGTTTTTTAACAATAACAGCGTAAGTAATATAAAAACATTAAATTCATAGTTTTCGAAAGCATCATAAAAACTCCAATACCAATAAACAAAAGAATTTACTAAGTGATAATCAATACAAGATGCATTCAAAATCTAATGTATTTAACACAATATTTTATCAACTGTGAATGTTAAAGAGATTATTAGGTATACAACCTGTTAATTAAATAATATGCATTAAGAATTATTGGATTTCTCCGGTAATAATTAGCGATATAAAAAAATTAGTTTATTTTTCATACATACCTTTGATAGCTCTATAAAATATATACAAGGAGTCATAAATGTTCTAAGAATATGAATATTTTTTGAACAACTTCTCTTTACAACATTTCTTATTGATGTAAAAATGAGTAATTAGTAGCATTAGTCATTCATACATACCTAAAATTTCTCCTATAAAAAGCAACAAGTGTGAATTTATAAAGTTCAATGAATGTTTCTTGAAATGATTAATTTTTTTCAAAAATTAGTTGAAGCTAGTGTTTAAATAATTAATATAACTTAAGAACATAATATACATATTTGTGTTTGCGCATTTATTTGTTTTGAAGATTATTAGCAATTTTTAAGTGGAGTTTTGATCGTTCTAGATGAAAATCCAGATAAAGTTTAATTTGAAGAGTGATTCCACATGTCACGAATTTTCTTCAAATACGTATTTCAGTATTTAATTTGTCAATTTGTATGGTGTCAAGTAATTAATTGGTTAATATGGAATTTTAATATTCTTACGAATAAATCAATTTTCCTCCATTTTAGAAACATGATTGAATTAAAAATTTAGGATATGTTCTTACTATGAATAACACCATAAAATATAAGTGCTGATGGATTATACACATTGTTTCCTCCAAAAAAAATTACACCAAGCAAAATATAAAAAAAAATATTATCTATTTTCAAATACAAGATTAAAATATAAAAATAATCGTATAATTTAAAAAGATCTTTAGCATAATGACTTAAATCTATATGTTTTGAAATATTTAGAATTGTAATACCCTTGAAATATCTTGTAGAGATGTTTCAAAAATATAAAGAATGCCATAAAATGATGAAAAATTGGTTTTCAGCAAATAAAGTTAAAGTTTTGGATTAAATAACTGAGTTGCTTGAGCTAACTATAATTTAAAATCTTTGTAAAACATTTTAAAGAAAATTTGGATACAAAATAACACATTCCTCAAAGGAAGAACTTCTTTTCAATCTTTATTTAAAATGTTCAAAAATCAATGCGTCCATGTTAACAAGACTTGTAAATTTTAAGCTTAAAAAAAAAGGTGCACTCAAATGTAAAATATAGTATTAGTCAAAAAATTAATCTTCCTGGTGTAATGTTTCGTTACACTTAGACGATTAATTTCAATAATAGTTTGTAAAAAAGTAAAAAAAGGTTCAATGCTACAATTTTGAAGTTTTAAAGTTCTCGTTGGTAATTAGTAAAAGAACAATTTTAATGTATATCTTTAGGTGCGCAATTATTTGGATAATGCAACTTTAAGTTAATCCTTGTTATCGCACACACATTGAAAAATGCATGTGTTTAAAAAATAAAACAGAAAAATATGCCTCAAAGTTTTATGGTTATCCTATATTTTCATTAAATATGTTGGTCATGCATTCTTAATTTTTTAGAAATTATATGATACTTTAATTCATGCTTCGTAACATGTAATTCGAACATGAGTGACTGTTATAGTTGCATGAACATAAATCTACAAGTAATCATAATAAGTTTTATGCAAATATAGCGAACAATTCAAATGTTATTAAAAGTTTCAAGAGAGTAGAAAAAGACATTTACCATAATTAGATATCTCACTTGTATTAGAAGAAATTCTATGATTTTAATAGAAAGTTCAATGCAGAATTTAATTCCTTAAGTATTGAAAGATATAAATAACTTCAATGAGTTATTTAAAATTGCAATCATATGTTAGCTTTATAACATCTTTAAAAAGAATATCCAATATTTACTAAAAGGAATATTTCTTGACTCACTATGCATAAATTATTTGCTTAGAAATTATAGATTTATTTGTAAATTCACTTCTTATTAAATCATTTCCTTTGCATTTTTCTCTCTTCAAATCTCATTCGACATTTTTAGTATTCACTAAGGAATTAGAATTTATAAGTTAAAGAGAGAATAATATGTATATATATATATTTATAGAAGACATCAAAAAGAAAAAAATCCTTATTGATGTCACATTTTAATTATATTAACTATCACGAGGAAACTTATAAAAGGATTATATGTAGATACAAATTAAATTTATGTTTTCCCAAACAAGATTTTGAAATATATTTTTTATTTAACCTTAAAATTTATCTACATAAGCTTAAAAGTTAATTTGATTTTTAATACTTATACATATTATTATTTAGCTTAAAAAGTAAGTTCATTATAAATTATTTCATTTAATCATATACGTTGATATATATTTCTTTTTTAAAATCAAGACAAATTTTCTGTTAAATTTACATTTTTATATTATTTAACATTTTCATTGTACTCTAGAACTATTTATTTTAAAAAATGAAAAAAAAATAAAATAAAAGGTATTGTTAAGAAGTATCTTATGTTAACTCCTCTTAAAGTGAACTATCAAACTGTACATCCTGAAAAATTAATTAAAGCCTAGTAATAAAAGTTATTATTTGCACTTTCAATATTGTACAAAACAAATGTTTTTCTCAAATGGGTATTTTAAAGTATAGATAATAAAGACTCAGGAAATAAATAAATATTTTTTATCATGGAAATTTCTATATCTTATTTAATGTATAAGAAATATAGAAACAACGTATGACATAACTATACTCAGGAACATTAAAAATCACTAACCAAGAAGGAAGAAAGGTATAAAGAGTAAAATTTTGAAAATGAGTACAATAAGATACGATATGCAAATGGTCAAAATTTAATGCCAATACCCATAACCACATACAATTCACTGGCGCGTCAATCATTAAATCGGAGTAATATTAACCCACACAGAGCAGAAGATTCAGAAATCATGAAGACTCTAGGAAAACTTAGTAAGAGAAAAATACCAGGGAACCGTAAAAGAAGAAATTTTGAACAGTTAAGCAAATTTGAGAGAAGCTTAATCACCGGCTTGAAAACTGCAGACTAGTCAAAGTGTCTTTTGTTTACAAGATCTATGATTCGAAGTATGCCATCAGGACATGTAGGGAACCTTGCGCATTAGATGATACGTATTGGGTCTGAGGTGAAAAAGAACAGGACTAGGCGAGAAGATTGAAGAAATGCTCTAAAAGCGATCGTGGAATCCTTTGAGACTCATTCCACGATACATGTAATTGTAATGATGCATTCGTTCCACAAACTATTCACAGATTCCATCAGTCGCAAAACTTCTACCTGTTTCGAGTATTATCTTTAATAATGCAACATCGTAGACTCCATCTACAGTGATGCCAGAGCGGCATGGAAAGCCACAGATCGGGAAAACGTGATGTTCATTGATGAATACCTGCTTGTTTTGGGGCCAGATAGTAACTACATACAGATGTGGAGGCTTCCTTATGAATAGTACACTTCCATCCATTCCGTCACTTGACTCATTTCCCGTATAGTAGGTGTAATGGTCTGGGAGACAATATCCTATGATATCTGGTCCACTCTAGTTGTGGTTTGTGAATCTTTAACTTGCCAGTGTTATGTTGATGAAAAACTTCATCCCCACATGGAAAGTTTCATAAATGTTCTTCCAGGGGCAATTTTCCAGAAGATAAGGCAGGTACGTCTACTATTAGAATTACCCAAGATTTCCTTAGTAATGTTCATATTCTTCCATGGTTGTCTCGCTCTCCGGATTTATCCCAAATAGAGCTTGTTTGAAACCAGCTGAAGTACTAGATGTTGCCGTGTCACTCTGAGCGTGGCTTAGAGATGGTTTTTCAAGATTAGTGGGCAACATCTGTGCCGGGAGAACATTAGACAATCAACTCGATGCCAGACCGTGTGGTGGAAACTATTGTAGCAGGAGGTAATCCAATAATCTGTTAAGGTTGCAATGTATTTTCCTAACTGCCTTGCTTTTGAAATCAAGTGAATCTCAAATCTGTATAATTATGTGTTTTAAATTTCATTTCAATCCTTCTTGATGCGCTAATTTCAAGGTTCTTTAGTGTAGAAGTGTAAATTGCATAAGGAATATGGAAGTTGAATTAATCTAAAATTTTAAAACTTCTTTACTTGATTACATAAAGTTAAAATTTATTTAAGTGCTTCTTTCAACAAATTAATTATACTTTGTTAATTTGTATTAAAGCGTATTTATTCAAAATAAAAAAATATAATATTAAGTAAGATTATAAGAAACGGAAATGTGATTTTAAATTTGTATATATTATGTATGGTAGTCATTTATCATAATTTGCTAAAGATAGCTACATGTAAAAATTATTCTTTTATCAACATAGAGATTTTAATTTTTAAAAGAAAAAAAACTCTTATACGTGAATCTTGATGTTGAATGATCACTTATACGTGAGTCTTGGGCGTGCGTCAATCATGCTCGTAGGCGAATGATGGATAATTGTGAACATCCTTTCTCTTTCTAAGAAAGAACAACTTCGTGTGAAGCTGCAAATAAATTCAAATAATTTTGTGTTATGCGGCATGGACATAATTTGAATGGGGTAATAGTTAACCACTTGTATGTCTGGTACACTGTTAGAGTATCAAATCCTACCCAATAACTCAAACAAGGCTGGTATAACTTCTCATTTACTGAGAATTATGTTATTAATTTTATGTATGAAAAATAACCAAAATTTAAAAACGCTGCTCATAGAGATAAAATCTTTAAGATATATTTGTCTTCACAAGCGAAAGAAATCCAGAGTAAAACAACTGAAGGAATATAAACAGTCCTTTCAGTACTAGAATTAAAAATGATCTCTAATCTATCCACGTCTAAAGTGCTGCAAACTAATAGTAACGTGGATCTAAGATAAGGCTGTCTGCCTCACGTAAAAAAAGCTAACTCATAGGTTAGCTTTATCAGTCGCGAAATGCACTTGGATTAAAAATTCCAATTGAAAATTGAGAAAGGACAATCTCTATCTATGGAAAAGGACATGAAATAAAAGACTACTAAGAAAGACATACCTAAAACTGAAACCATCTCTTTCTCTGAAAGATGCTCTCTCGGGAGGATTTCATAATGAGGGACAGTCTCCCGGTGGTCAAGATAGCTGTGTTGTTGGATATAAATCCTGAGAAGAGCCTATTGGTGGAACATGCTTTTGACTTGGAACTTGTTTTAACAAATAAAATTAATAATAACAATGTCCCCAATTTTGTATCTTTTAAATTAGAAAATGGGGCTTTTATCTTAGATTGCTAGATATCTAAGTGGCTGGAACAGACTGTGGGTAATATTACCAGTAGCCAGAACAGAAAATTTTGGAGAGCCAGGCAAAGAAATTTGTCAAAATCACCAAAATTATTTCAAATCTTCTTAAGTCATTTCAAATCTTCCTAAAGGTATATTGAAAACTGAATGAAAAAGTTGATTAAAACCAGACGCAGAATATTTGGATAACTTCAAGAGAATGGCACATACATCTATTTAAGAATGACCCATCAGGACCACCATCGTCCTTAATTTGCATGGAATTAATGCAGCTACATTTCGTAGAAGAAAATGTAAGTTTTATGTCTACCTTCACTAAGTAAAAGCAAAAGTTATTAAAGTTATTAACAAATCCTCTTAGGATAATGACTATGACAGCTCTTTAAATCACCATTTATCACAGTAGAAGTGGGAACAACCAACCTCAGCATGAAATTCCAAGCTGAAGGTACATACTTCCACAAGTCTCAATACATATACAATTCAAGAATAAGTTTTCAATGATCGCATTTTTAACAATTTAATTACTAATTCAAGTAGGCCTGTAAGGACTGTAAATCTCTCTTCATTATTTTTTAAAACTATGGAAGAAGTCCTTGATAAATTTGTCAAGGGACGCATGAGAAATAACTGTCACTTGCGTAACTTGTAATTTTCAACTTGGTTAATCCACAAAAAAAGATTTTTATCTGCTTGCTAAGAATGAAAAACAATTAATAGGAATGCAATTGCTTTGATTGCTTTTCTAAATAGTCACAATTTTGATAACTTTTCTCAAGCGTCCACCATTGACCCTTATAGAAGCAAAAGGGTAACCCTTATTATCCATAAATTGATTGAGAATCTACTGGTGTATAGAATTAGCTGAATGAACATTTTTAAAATGTCATTTGATAGAGTATTTCTATCCTCTTTGAGGACAATCTCTGATTCTGAAAGAGGAGTTTTATTACAATTACTTTGGAACTTTTTAGTAGATTGTCTTTTTTATTATTTGTATAATATAAGTTATTTTACTCAAGATTATGTAGACGGCATTGTTACGCTCATCTTCGACATTTGGAGTAAGCCACAAAAGGTTATGTAAAGCGAGTAACTGGTGTAAAGCGTGAGATCTGAAGGTTTATCGTCGAAGACTAATCTTATGCTTTTTTCATTAAAGGAAATGGGATATAATTTTTATCGCCGAGTATTTGAATGTCCAAATCAATAAAGTGTGTGAAGGGAAAAATTTGGGTTGGGTGTATTTCTTAACGAAAGCCTTACTTAGAATAAACATGTTGATTATAAAATTAATCAAGTGAAAAAGTGCATCTCTATGTGCAGACGTAGGTTTGTAGACAAAAAAAAAAAAAAAAAAAAAAAAAAAAAAAAAAAAAAGAGAGAGAAAGAGAGAGAGAGATTTTGGATGTACACAAAATTTACCGGACTTGTTATAACTTATTTTTCTGTGTTCTAGTAATGCAAGGCAGAGCAGAGAACTGTGAGTTCAGGTTTGAGGAGTCTACAAAGATTGGCCTGGTTGTGCATCACATGTGCTTTGACCTCTGAACCTATTGGGCAACTAGCTATCTCATATCTGAACTCTCTGTATACCTTCATTTGCTGTACTGCCAGAATGACTGCATAATGGCTGATGTTGCAGAATCAATGTTCCAGCATGACAAGTTCACTGCTAAAAGTCTAATCAGTATTGAAATGAAAAGTAATAATATTATTCTAATGATGCCTCCGCACATTAGGGAAAGGACATAGTGCCTTACAAACCATTTGAAGTTTTTTCCTTACCAGGAAATAATTGAAGAATACAATGTTTAATTATAAAATCGGTGATTTTATCTGGTTTATAATGGATCAAAGAAATGAAACCTTTCAGGACTACGCATAAATGGTATATCATCAAGAATTAATTTCTCAGAAGGACTTGGAAGTTATGTCACTATATTTCAGATTGAATTACTTACAATAACTAACTATTCAGGCTTGGTAAATTTAATAATATTTATACGAGTGTAAGTAGATTTTTAATTTTAGTGATAGCTAAACAGTCTTTTAAGCTTTTAACTCATCCCAAATTATTTCTAAAATCATTTTAGAATGTTGAGTGAATTGGCATTTAAGAACAAGCTAGCTTTCATCTGGGTGCCAAGAGGCTAATTTCTAGAAGGTAATGGTAAATCTGCTGAGCTTGAAAAAGGAATTATTTCGTAATCCATTTGTTACAATCATATTAGGGCACCATTTCATAGTTTATTAATTGAGTTACTAAAGAAAAAAATAAATAAAGTCTGGCTTCAATATTTGGTTCAGCAATATGCTAAAAGCATGATTTGGAATCTGCGAAAATTGTTTCTGAATTTTTCAGATACAGGAATACATAGACAATTGTGAGATTTATCATTGTGCTCTATTACTTCAGAAAACAACATTATGAGAAGGAACGTTTTCAACGAGACCCTGAATGTAAAAAAATGACATAAAAGTGAGGAAAGGGCGGATAATATTGCATAAGAATATGATATCCTTTCTTTTACATGATCGATATCTTTCGCATTCTTGATACTAAAGAATTACATCTTGAATACATAAACGGTCTATCTACATTTATAAACAAAATAGAAGTCCATAATAGTTGGAGCTAGGTTATTATGGATTCGGTGCTTGGTACAAAATGCTTTAACATCTTGGCTTTGAAATCCAACTAAAAAGTACCTTATTTCGAAGTAACTGCTCAACTGACAATGATAAGAAACTTAAAATATGTTAATATTAAAATTAGAAAAAAGCCGAACAAAATCTTAAAAATATAAGAAAAATAATTTTATTTTCTTATAAAAAATAAACTGTAAAAATATGAAAATACAATCTTCTATGCATTAAAATTATAATTAGAGTAATTTCCAATACTATTTAAAAAGCAAAATATTATCTATTAATGGAGTTTAAAAATTTTGTATGACATTTTATGAGAAAAAAAATTAGTAAAAAAATATAATTTTATTAATTTCGATTAATTGCAGATCAAATATATTGGCTCATTGTCTTTACTCAAAAAATGTTTTATTAAATGAATGAGTCATAAAATGGTGAACCTCAACACTTTAATCTAATTGATATATAAGATAATTTTAACAATTCATTTACACACGCACACAATTTGGAGTATTCTGAAAACATAAAACACCACATACGGATACAAATATATTTAGTTTCAACTTATATTAGGAAAATCAAAGATAAGTTTAAATTTTATTTTTCACAAGCATATTTGTTAGATTTATTCAGAATTCAATTTAACCAAACATATTTGTATAAATATTAAAAATTAGTTATGATTATATATTGCGTATACGTTTTAGTTAATATAATTTTGGTTTATAAAAACAACAAAACGTTTAACTTTCTACAGAAAATTAAAACAAATTTAAAAATAGAATTTACTTAGAAAACATAAATAGCCTTTATTAAATGACTGTATTGAACGTAAAGAAAAATTTTTCTGTGACACATGACTTTTATTTTAAAAATATGTAAGACATTTTTGACTGATTTCCAATTAAAATATCCCACTTAATATTTTTCAAAGTAAAAAATCAAAAGATATTAATCAAGTTGCATTCAAATATAATTACATGTAATAT
>JAPDSC010096391.1:40188-68390 GCA_026290005.1 Latrodectus geometricus
TATATATATATAAAGTGTCTCATTAATAAAGATTTTATAACTTAATTAATTTATTGTTTTATATTAGACTCCTTTGAATGGTACTGATGTATTTTTATTTGAGAACAGTGATATTCTAAAACTCAATACAAAAAATGAAGCGCTATATACTTATATTTAAATTATTGGCAGGCAATAGAGTTAAACTAAATAACCAAATTACCAGGATTAATTTAATTACCAGTATTAAATTTTATGTAAAGTGGAACGAAATAGGAAAACGGTGCTTTATATATATACTTCCTCTACCAAGAACCATTTACTTAGACGTATTTATTAGCCATGGTTCTCTTGCTGTTTATTGATGTAATATCGAACATTTTAAAAGCTTGCTTGTTCCAATTATGTTAAAAACAGTTATGAGTAAAAATCGAGTTTCCGTCTTTTCAGAGCTCAATAAAGAAATGCATATCCTTAAATAGTGACAAGTGAGAAATGTCTTGAAATGATAGAAGTTGACATTTGTTTACTGAAGGTTAATGCATAGAAATGTGCAAACGATAATAATGAGAAAAGGATATTCAATGAAAATAATTAAAAAAAGAAGTATGTTTTCTAGAAAATTTGAATAGGTTATTATGAATAACATACCATTAATAAAATCAACTAGATTTTATAGTAATAATTAAAGATTTAGATTTGTGAAAATTTCCTTCTTAGAAAGAATAACTGATTATGTTCAAAATGTTATTCATACATTTCCTTTTTTTTTTGCATAAAATTTGAAAACAATTAGTTATTTAGTATCGAAAGTTCTCAATAAACGATAAAAAAATTAAAATTTAAAGAAAATGTCACAAAATTTATTATAAATAAATTCTAATGGTAGTTGACTTATGAATGTACTTACAAAATGTTAATGTTGTATATGATTCCATAAATATACTATTTTTTTAAATATTTTAATTCCGTTACATACTATAATATTTCAGCATTTATTTTAAATAATATTTTTAAACATAGTTTTATCATATACTATAAAAGACGTATATTTATATACAGAGTTAGAAAGAGAACAAAGTAATTCTAATGTTAATTTGAAATTAATTCCTGACTTCTCTCAAGCTAGGACATTTTTTTTAACATTAAATGTAAGGAAAAATATCACTTACGTTATTTTAAGAAACTATTCTAAAATGATATTATAGCTATTGAGGCTAATAGAGAGCAGATTGCTTACTATTTTGTAGTCCTGAATTAAGAATAATAGGTTTTTGCCTAGAAAAAAATGGGTATTCTCCATTGGGAATCAGAAACCTTGTTCTGCGATCTTCAAATTGTCTCTTGGTGATTACGGTTCAGTAACTATGGACAGTTTGATAATCATTTTCTTTACTGGATTATATGTATATTCTACAACTGATACTACTTGTTTTTCACACACGCATATCAATTATTGAAGTAGGCAAATTTATTTTTCTTATTTATTCTATAGAAAAAAGGAGTGATTATTGTTTGTTGGAAAAGATTTTTGTTAAGATATAGTGAACATTATTATAGCATTAAGCTATTAATAAATAATGAAAATGATACGAATATCATTAAATTAATATAAGTATTATTTAAGTTTTATAAAGTATAATTCAATAAATATTAATTCATCAGAATGATTAAATGTAAATTTGTAATAATAAATAAAAATTTAGTTAAACATTTGAGCAAAAATGTAAATAATACTTAAAAATTATATAATAATGATGATTATCAATAATTTTTGCTTGTAGGTATTCAAACAGTTTCTCTGTGTCAAATTATGGATTTCTTTTTTTTATTATGATTCAATTGCTTCCTTTGTACAGGAAAATTTAAAAACTGTGTAGTGTGATATAAAATATAACCTAAGCGTTCAAAAACAAATCTATCTTCTGCATACAATGAATATATAACTGTGGAGTATGCAAATTATGAGTTTGACGTTAAAAACGTCGCTTCAGCTGCAGTGTATGAAATTTGACTATCAACTGAATGAAAGACAATGAAGACAAGGATGATCTGCATTCAGTGACTGTTTCTGTTTCGATGAGTACGAAGTCATTTAACTGATTCAGAAGATTGTAGAGTTGTTGGTAGGTTAGAAGGGGGCCAAACTCAATCCTAAGTAGCTCAAGCCATTGGAGTGTCACAAAGTGTGATTTCCAGGATCTGGTACCAATTTTTGGAGATTGGAAGTGCAGGCCGAACACCAAGGCAACAACGACGGGCAACAACGCCCAATGAAGATCTTTATTTAATGTTAACGGCTCGGAGACACCGAAATATGAACGCTACTCTTTTCCAACAGCACTTTCGCTCGGCTACTGACACTACGGTTTCAACTGAGACTGTCTGAAACCGGCTCCATAGTGTAGGTCTATATGCTCGCTGACCGATGGTATGTGTTAAACTAACATCAAGGCATCTCGCGACCGCAGGGAGTGGGCAACAGAGCACGTGAACTGGAGGAGAAATGAATGCAGCAATTTTATTTTTTCTGACTAGTCGCGTTGTTCTGTTCATCCTGATAATAGGCGTATTTTCATCTGGAGTAACCGTGGCAGTAGGAATAATCCTGCGTTCGTACATGAAAGTGTCAGATTTGGTGGTGGGGGAGTAATGGTGTATGATGGTATCTCCATTGACTGGCGCACAGACCCATATATCATTCGAGATGGATCTCTGACTGGTCGCCGATATAGAGATGAGACCCTCAGATAACTTCGTTGTAATAAACGATAACTGCAGGCCACATCGTCCTAACCGGGTGGATGATTTTCTTTTTTGAGAAAGGAATCGTACGAATGGAAAGGCCAGTGTGTTCTCCAGAAATGAATCGAATAGAGCACGTTTTGGACGCTCTAGGACGAGTTGCTGACCCTCAACCACCCCCACAAGCTTTTCAAGAACTGGAAAGACCTCTTCAGGAAGAGTGGGACAGAATACTTCAATAGTTTGATTATTAGCCTCATTGACTCCATGCTTCAAAGGTGTTCAACGTTGCTGATATCCGTGGAAACCATACCCCCTACTGAAAATTATTTCCTTTGAAGAAGACATGATTTCTTATTCCTTTTGTTCATTCATTCATGTGCACAATTGTGTTTTTTTTCCTTTTGTACACAAATACACTTTTTTTCTGCCAAACATGTGTAATTTATTCTCATATAACCTACTACGTATGATGACCATGTATCAACCAGCTAAAAATTTTCCCAATTACAAGATCCATCTGAAACTTTCATATCCTTTAAATGTTTTCAGCCATGTATATGCATGGAATGATGCTAAGTTAACTCTTTTATCAACTGATATATTAAGCTCACAATTTTTACACATTCAAAACATTTAAAAGTCCCAACCATTACATGGACAGGGCAGGGAAAAGAAGATATCAAGAAACCAGAAAATTATTAAAATGAAAATTACGCAAAATCCATCCTACAATTTCAATGAGAAATATTAGCAAATAGATAAACATCAACAAAATAATCATTTTTTTTTTAATTATTGAAATAAGTAATTTTTTTACTTTGAAAGTTTTATTGTAATTTATTACTGTAAAGATTGAAAATTATTAATATGTTGTGAATGACTGAAAAAGTATAGTTTTATTTGGGGTACAACGTGCAAACACATTTACTAATTAGGAAATTTACGTTTAATTAGCTTTCTTGATTACAAAACTATTTTTGAACACATTAAATAAGATAAATATGCAATGAAACTTAAATAAGATGAATGTGTAATGATTACTTAATATTAATACAGCGAAAAATAGCATTCACGCTTTAAACATTTTAACATATAAATAATCTTCATAAAAATGCTGAATTTCTTATTACTAATTTCATCTTCATGTATGAATAGCGCTGCGAATTTACTTATATTAAAAATATATAATGGCTCATCAGAAATATTCTCTTCATATGAATCTAATGTAAATTTCATCTCAGAAATTTATTCTTTGAGCATCATCATATTAATTCCAGTAATAGCTTTTGGAAAAATTAAATATAAACATTGTTAAAAATGATCACATTTTCAAGAAATTATCTATTAGAAATTTCATTATAAAAATAGCAATCTCTTCTTACAATTTTCACTCTTTCAATTTTCGTAGCGATGAGAAAGAATTTTCTTTCGTTATTTCAATTGGGAAAACTTGGGAAGAAAGTGTAATGAAAACATAACTCACAATGGAATTTCATTCCGTAGCTTACTACGTTTTCATTATTTAATTTTCCAAAACATTTTTCTTTCTGCTTAAAATGAAGTGAGATTTTGTCTTATATGAATCTATAGTTGTAATATCATGTTGGGCATCAATTTTGTAATAGTTACAGTTAACAAATTTAAATATAAAAGCAAAATTGCAATTTAGTCAAGAAATAAACCTTCAGGGGATTTTAATACATATTGTCAAAAGTAAAGATATTTTGAAATAATAGTGATTCCGAATTTTAAGACTTTGTATAAACACAGAAATTGAGTTTGTTTACACAAAATGCTTTGTTGTATTAATTGCTGTAAATTACTGCCAATTTTTGATAACAGAATAAATTATAAAGTTATACTATGCATCTAACTACTTATGGAATATTATTATCATCATAATTCGAAAATTATAAAGCATCTAACCATGAGTAAAAAGTAACTATTTATTCCAAAATATAAAATAGGCCTAACTGTTTTTATAGGAAAACATAAAATAAAACTATAAAATTTTGTATGCTTGAATTATTAGTTTAACAATTACAAATTTTATATGCATTGTTTGTAATTTTAAAATAAAAACGGCAAATTTTAATTGTAAATGTAAAATTCTAAGCTTATTGTATGATGCAATTAAATGAGAAATATTCTTTTGAGGTTGGTTCCTTTTTGAGAAATACTATTGCCAAATAATATAAAATAGCATATTTAACTATCTACATGAATTTAAGAAAACATGAATGTGTTATGTATTTTAATTTTATGGTGATATTACTAAATTCAGAAATGTATATAAAATATATAAGTGTACTCACATAATACTTAAGTAATTTTTATTTAAACATTATGAATTTGAAATTATCAAAAAATATTTGTTAATCAGTTATAGATGCTACAATTAAATACTATTTTAAATAATTAAAATTAATTAATAACTTAAGTAATTAATTTGTTAATATATTTTAAATAATTGCGCAACTAACTATATTTTAAATTATTCTCTCACTCTAATAGCATTCTAATATTTAATAGAAAATTGTATTTTAACATCTACAATAGAAGTAACGTGTGCGCGAATTTCCAGAAAATTACAATTAATAAACAATTGTTCATTTTTTAAATTAGAAGGAAGCATTAGTCTGTGTGTGTATCCGATAGAAAAGTTCGGTTTCTTTTCGTTTCAACATGTTTTCTTAATTATCTATTTTTCAGTATTCACCAGTGGTTATGCTCCAATTTCTACACTCCATAGCCAGATAGTGTAAAAAAAAATTAAATAATAAATTATCGAAGAGCATAACATTAGGTGTCTTAAAAAATTGGTGTAAGAAGTATATTTTGATATACTTCTCAATAATTAGCATTATGTTTGAAACAAAATTTTAAATATAGAGATCATAATTTTAAATGTAACTAATGTAAATGTATCTTAGTTTGCAAAAAATAAGTATCAATTTTTAACATTTACAACCGAAAATATTTTAAGTCCGTTAATAATGATCAGAAATCTTAAAGAATGTTATCACTTTCACAAATAAAAATGTCATTTGCAAAATAAAAATTATTTTCTTTCTATGAGTCTTTTTAGTATGAAACCATCACAAACATTTTCACTTTAAAGATATAAAATTAAGATTATTAAATATTATAAATACCTAAAAATAAAATAAGTTAAAAAATGCATATTATTTTTTAAGAAAAACTTTTGACTAACTAATTGACTAACATGCAATTTTCACCAAAAATAATTTTATAAAAATTATTTTATAGAACATAATTAAAGTTTAATTAATCGAATGAAGGTGAATTCATTTGAAATCTTTCTTAACAGACAATTCAACATATGATAAACATGATTATGTACATTCAATAAACTCATCAAAATAAAGCTCAAATGATTCAACGGACACAAGAAGCATAAAAAAGGTGATTGATTGCTCCCAATTAAATTAATTTCCATTAATCGAAATTTAAATATTAAATACATTTTAGAAAAACATTTAAAACATTCATGAGTTATTTAAGATTTACATTTTTTCGTTTTATTAATGGACAAATTTGTTTTAAAACATTAATTTCATTGTATTTTTTTTAAAAAAAGCTAAATTCATATTTTTAAATACAAAAGAATAAACGTTTACAATTAAATTTGTAAAATCAAACATAAATTAATACTAATGTCAAAAAAGATCAGATTAATTTTTAATTTTTACTAAATAAGTTACTTTACTTCAGAAAAAATCTTATTATTAAATCATAAGGAAGATTTTTACCGATTTTTGTTATAAATGATAGGTAATTTGATATTTTTTTTTTCTTTTCCAAATTATGACAACTAGCCAAAGTCATGAGGGTTATTTTGATTGTTGATTTTGTAAAATTTTCCATGTTTAAAAATCTGCTTTTGTAACCTAATTAAAATACAAGACAGCAAGTGCATGTTTGAATACTGTTACGATATTAACAATACAACGAATTCTAGTACTGCTCATTGATACTCTTTAGACATTGCATCAAAAAAGCACAATGCATTAAACACTTTAAAAAATCTAATTATCCATATTGGAAAATATATTGCTCTGAACACAATAAATATATATATATATATATATATATATATATTATTAAGAATACAATTACAGCATTAAAATATTTTATATTTTAGTATAAAATACAGGACTTTTATCTTCCAAGAAAATTATTTTGGAAAGAAATTTATTTTCTTAGATTTATATTTAGTAATAATATTTGGGTTTTTAAGAATATAGAATACTTTGAAAACTGAAGAGAACTGCAATGAGTTGTATGTTTATTTATATTTACCTAAATAGACTTTATTTTTTATTAATATTAGGAAACAATACTTTTATACTTGATGTTTTATATTTATTTACTACTGAAGCAAACACGTTATGCATGTGAACTAAAAATGTTTCGTTATTGTTAAATAATTTTACTGTATTTTTTATTCAATACACGTAGTATTTTTATAAAGTAAGCATGAGGAAAGTGCTTAAGAAGACACTAGTATTAAGTAAATATGAAATAAATGATTAATTATTTTTATTTTATATTAATTCTAATGAATATTTCCATCTGAATAAATTAAAATTGAACTGAATGTTCTATTTTTATTATATAATTACATGTAATATATATATATATATATATATATTACATGTAATTATATTTGAATGCAACTTGATTAATATCTTTCGATTTTTTACTTTGAAAATATATTAAATGGGATATTTTAATTAGAATTCAGTCAAAAATGTCTTACATATTTTTAAAATAAAAGGCATGTGTCACAGAAAAATTTTTCTTTACGTTCTATATAGTCATTTAATAAAGGCTATTTAAGTTTTCTAAGTAAATTCTATTCATTTTATGACTCATTCATTTAATAAAACATTTTTTGAGTAAAGACAATGAGCCAATATATTTGATCTGCAATTAATCGAAATTAAGAAAATTATATTTTTTCACTAATTTTTTTTCTCATAAATTGTCATACAAAATTTTTAAACTCCATTAATAGATAATATTTTGCTTTTTAAATAGTATTGAAAATTACTCTAATTATAATTTTATTGCATAGAAGATTGTATTTTCATACTTTTACAATTTATTTTTTATAAGAAAATAAAATTATTTTTCTTTTATTTTTAAGATTTTGTTCGGCTTTTTTCTAATTTTAATATTAACATATTTTAAGTTTCTTATCATTGTCAGTTGAGCAGTTCTTCGAAATAAGGTACTTTTTAGTTGGATTTCAAAGCCAAGACTCCTATGTTAAAGCATTTTGTACCAAGCACCGAATCCATAATAACCTAGCTCCAACTATTATGGACTTCTATTTTGTTTATAAATGTAGATAGACCGTTTATGTATTCAAGATGTAATTCTTTAGTACCAAAAATGCGAAAGATATCGATCATGTAACAGAAAGGATATCATATTCTTATGCAATATTATCCACCATTCCCTCACTTTTATGTCATTTTTTTACATTCATGGTCTCGTTGAAAACGTTCCTTCGCATAATGTTGTTTCATGAAGTAATAGAGCACAATGATAAATCTGACAATTGTCTATATATTCCTGTATCTGAAAAATTCAGAAACAATTTTAGCAGATTCCAAATCATGCTTTTAGCATATTGCTGAACCAAATATTGAAGCCAGACTTTATTTATCTTCTTCTTTAGTAACTCAATTAATAAACTATGAAATGGTGCCCTAATATGGTTGTAACAAATGGATTACGAAATAACTTCTTTTTGAAAGCTCAGCAGCTTTATCATTACCTTCTAGAAATTAGCCTCTTGGCACCCAGATGAAAGCTAGCTTGTTCTTAAATGCCAATTCACTCAGAATTCTAAAATGATTTTAGAAATAATTTGGGATGAGTTAAAAGCTTAAAAGACTGTTTAGCTATCACTAAAATTAAAAATCTACTTACACTCGTATAAATATTTTTTTTAAATTTACCAAGCCTGAATAGTTAGTTATAGTAAGTAATTCAATCTGAAATATAGTGACATAACTTCCAAGTTCTTCTGAGAAATTAATGCTTGATGATATACCATTTATGCGTAGTCCTGAAAGGTTTCCTTTCTTTGATCCATTATAAACCAGATAAAATCACCGATTTTATAATTAAACATTGTATTCTTCAATTATTTCCTGGTAAAGAAAAAAACTTCAAACAGTTTTTAAGGCACTAAGTCCTTTCCCTAATGTGCGGAGGCATCATTAGAATAATATTCTGACTTTTCATTTCAATACTCATGAGACTTTTAGCAGTGGACTTGTCATGCTGGAACATTGATTCTGCAACATCAGCCATTATGCAGTCATTCTGGCAGTACAGCAAATGAAGGTATACAGAGAGTTCAGTTATGAGATAGCTAGTTATCCAATAGGTTCAGAGGTCAAAGCACATGTGATGCACAGACAGGCCATTCTTTGTAGACCCCTCAAACCTAAACTCACAGTTCTCTGCTCTGCCTTGCATTACTAGGACACAGAAAAATAAGTTATAACAAGTCCGGTAATTTTTGTGTACATCCAAAATCTCTCTCTCTCTCTCTCTCTTTCTCTTTTTTTTTCTTTCTTGTCTACAAGCCTATGTCTGCACATAGATATGTACCTTTTCACTTGATTAATTTTATAATCAACATGTTTATTCTAAGTAAGGATTTCGTTAAGAAATATACCCAAATTTTTCACTTCACACACTTTATTGATTAGGACATTCAAATATTCTGCGATAAAAATTATATCCCATTTCCTTTAATGAAAAAAGCATAAGATTAGTCTTCGACGATAAACCTTCAGATATCACGCTTTACACCAGTTACTCGCTTTACATAACCTTTTGTGGTTTATTTCAAATGTCGAAGATGAGCGTAACAATGCCATCTACATAATCTTGAGTAAAATAACTTATATTATACAAATAATAAAAAAGACAATCTACTAAAAAGTTCCAAAGTAATTGTAATAAAACTCCTCTTTCAGAATCAGAGATTGTCCTCAAAGAGGATAGAAATACTCTATCAAATGACATTTTAAAAATGTTCATTTAGCTAATTTTATACAAAAGTAGATTCTCAATCAATTTATGGATAATAAGGGTTACCCTTTTGCTTCTATAAGGGTCAATGGTGGACGCTTGAGAAAAGTTATCATAATTGTGACTATTTAGAAAAGCAATCAAAGCAATTGCATTCCTATTAATTGTTTTTCATTCTTAGCAAGCAGATATAAATCTTTTTTTGTGGATTAACCAAGTTGAAAATTACAAGTTACGCAAGTGACAGTTATTTCTCATGCGTTCCTTGACAAATTTATCAAGGACTTTTTCCATAGCTTTAAAAATAATGAAGAGAGATTTAAAGTCCTTACAGACCTACTTGAATTAGTAATTAAATTGTTAAAAATGCGATCATTGAAAACTTTTACTTGAATTGTATATACTAACTTGTGGAAGTATGTACCTTCAGTTTGGAGTTTCATACTGAGGTTGGTTGTTCCCACTTCTACTGTGATAAATGGTGATTTGAAGAGCCATCATAGTCATCATCCTAAGAGGATTTGTTAATAACTTTTGCTTTTACTTAGTGAAGGTAGATATAAAACTTACATTTTCTTCTACGGAATGTAGCTGCATTAATTCCATGCAAATTAAGGACGATGGCTGTCCTGATGGGTCATTCTTAAAGTGATGTATGTGCCATTCTCTTGAAGTTATCCAACATTCTGTGTCTGGTTTTAATCAATTTTTTCATTCAGTTTTCAATATACCTTTAAGAAGATTTGAAATAACTTAAGAAGATTTGAAATAACTTTGGTGATTTTGACAAATTTCTTTGCCTGGTTTTCCAAAATTTTCCGTTCTGGCTACTGGTAATATTACCCACAGTCTGTTCCAGCCACTTAGATATCTAGCAATCTAAGATAAAAACCCCATTTTCTAATTTAAATAATACAAAATTGGGGACATTGATATTATTAATTTTATTTGTTAAAACAAGTTCCAAGTCAAAAGCATGTTCCACCAATAGGGTACTTCTCAGGATTTATATCCAACAACACAGCTATCTTGACCACCAGGAGACTGTCCCTCATTATGAAATCCTCCCGAGAGAGCATCTTTCAGAGAAAGAGATGGTTTCAGTTTTAGGTATGTCTTTCTTAGTAGTCTTTTATTTCATGTCCTTTTCCATAGATAGAGATTGTCTTTTCTCAATTTTCAATTGGAATTTTTAATCCAAGTGCATTTCGTGACTGATAAAGCTAACTCTTGAGTTAGCTTTTTTTATGTGTGGCGGACAGCCTTATCTTAGATCCACGTTACTATTAGTTTGCAGCACTTTAGACGTGGATAGATTAGAGATCATTTTTAATTCTAGTACTGAAAGGACTGTTTATATTCCTTCAGTTGTTTTACTCTGGACTTCTTTCGCTTGTGAAGACAAGTATATCTCAGGGATTTTATCTCTATGAGCAGCGATTTTAGTTTTTGGTTATTTTTCATACATAAAATTAATAACATAATTCTCAGTAAATGAGAAGTTATACCAGCATTGTTTGAGTTATTGGGTAGGATTTGATACTCTAACAGTGTGCCAGACATACAAGTGGTTAACTATTACCCCATTCAAATTATGTCCATGCCGCATAACACAAAATTATTTGAATTTGTTTGCAGCTTCACACGAAGTTGTTCTTTCTTAGAAAGAGAAAGGATGTTCACAGTTATCCATCATTCGCCTACGAGCATGATTGACGCCCAGGATTCACGTATAAGGTACTAGTTTTTTTTCTTTTAAAAATTAAAATCTCTATGTTGATAAAAGAATATTTTATACATGTACCTATCTTTAGCAAATTATGATAAATGACTACCATACATAATATATACAAATTTAAAATCACATTTCCGTTTCTTATAATCTTACTTAATATTATATATATTTTATTTTGAATAAATACGCTTTAATACAAATTAACAAAGTATAATTAATTTGTTGAAAGAAGAACTTAAATAAATTTTAAATTTTTGTAATCAAGTAAAGAATTTTTAAAATTTTAGATTAATTCAACTTACATATTCCTTATGCAATTTATACTTCTACACTAAAGAACCTTGAAAATAGCGCATCAAAAAGGATTGAAATGAAATTTAAAACACATAATTATACAGATATGAGATTCACTTGATTTCAAAAGCAAGGCAGTTAGGAAAATACATTGCAACCTTAACAGATTATTGGATTACCTCCTGCTACAATAGTTTCTGCCACACGGTCTGGCATCGAGTTGATTGTCTAATGTTCTCCCGGCACAGATGTTGTCCACTAATCTTGAACAACCATCTCTAAGCCACGCACAGAGTGACACGGCAACATCTAGTACTTCAGCTGGTTTCAAACAAGCTCTATTTGGGATAAATCCGGAGAGCGAGACAGCCATGGAAGAATATGAACATGACTTAGGAACTCTTGAGTAATTCTAATGGTAGACGTACCTGCCTTATCTTCTGGAAAATTGCCCCTGGAAAAACACTTATGAAACTTTCCATGTGGGGATAAAGCTTTTCATCAACATAACACTGCCACGTTAAAGATTCACAAACCATAACTAGAGTGGACCAGATATCATAGGATATTGTCTCCCAGACCATTACACCTACTATACGGGAAATGTGTCAAGCGACGGAATGGATGGAAGTGTACTATTCATAAGGAAGCCTCCACATCCGTATGTAGTTACTATCTGGCCCCAAAACAAGGAGGTATTCATCAATGAACATCACGTTTTCCCTGTCTGTGGCTTTCCATGCCGCTCTGGCATCACTGTAGATGGAGTCCACGATGTTGAATTGTTAAAGATAATACTCGAAACAGGTAGAAGTTTTGCCACTGATTGTATCTGTGAATAGTTTGTGGAACGAATGCATCATTACAATTACATGTATCGGGGAATGAGTCTCAAAGGGTTCCACGATCGCTTTTGGAGCAATTCTTCAATCTTCTCGCCTAGTCCTGTTCTTGTTCACCTCAGACCCAATACGTATCATCTAATGCGCATGGCTCCCTACATGTCCTGATGGCATACTTCGAATCATATATCTTGTAAACAAAAGACACTTTGACCAGTCTGCAGTTTTCAAGCCGGTGATTAAGCTTCTCTCAAACTTGCTTAACTGTTCAAAATTTCTTTTACGGTTCCCTGGCATTTTTCTCTTACTAAGTTTTCTTAGAGTCTTCATGTGAGCGTCAGATTTCTGAATCTTCTGCTCTGTGTCGGTTAATATTACTCTGTTTTAATGATTGACGCACCAGTGAATTGTATGTGGTTATGGGTATTAGCATTAAATTTTGACCATTTGCATATCGTATCTCATTGTACTCATTTTCAAAATTTTACTCTTTGTACCTTTCTTCCTTCTTGGTTAGTGATTTTTAATGTTCCTTAGTATAGTTATGTCATACGTTGTTTCTATATTTCTTATAAATTAAATAAGATATGGAAAATTCCATGATAAAAATATTTATTTATTTCCTGAGTCTTTATTATCTATGCTTCAAAATACCCATTTGAGAAAAACATATGTTTTGTACAATATAGAATGTGCAAATAATAATTTTTATTACTCGGCTTTAATTAATTTTTCAGGATGTACAGTTTGATAGTTCACTTTAAGAGGAGTTAACATAAGATACTTCTTAACAATACCTTTTATTTTTTTTTCATTTTTTAAAATAAATAATTCTAGAGTACATTGAAAATGTTAAATAATATAAAAATGTAAATTTAACAGAAAATTTGCCTTTATTTTAAAAAAGAAATATATATCAACGTATATCATTAAATGAAATAATTTATAATGAACTTACTCTTTAAGCTAAATAATTATATATATAAGTATTAAAAATTAAATTAACTTTTAAGCTTATGTAGATAAATTTTAATGTTAAATAAAAAATATATTTCAAAATCTTGTTTGGGAAAATCTAAATTTAATTTGTATCTACGTATAATCATTTTATAAGTTTCCTTGTGATAGTTAATATAATTAAAATGTGACATCAATAAGAATTTTTTCTTTTTAATGTCTTCTATAAATATATATATATATATATATATACATATTATTCTATCTTTTACTTATAAATTCTAATTCCTTAGTGAATACTAAAAATGTGGAATGAGATTTGAAGAGAGAAAAATGCAAAGGAAATGATTTAATAAGAAGTAAATTTACAAATAAATCTATATATTCTAAGCAAATAATTTATGCATAGTGAGTCAAGAAATATTCCTTTTAGTAAATATTGAATATTCTTTTTAAAGATGTTATAAAGCTAACATATGATTGCATTTTTAAATACCTTATTGAAGTTATTTATATCTTTCAATACTTAAGGAATTAAATTCTGCATTGAACTTTCTATCAAAATCATAGAATTTCTTCTAATACAAGTGAGATATCTAATTATGGTATATATCTTTTTCTACTCTCTTGAAACTGTTAATAACATTTGAATTGTTCACTATTTTTGCATAAAACTTACCATGATTACTTGTAGATTTATGTTCATGCAACTATAACAGTCACTCATGTTCGAATTACATGTTACGTAATTCGAACATGAATTAAAGTACCATATAATTTCTAAAAAATTAAGAAAGCATGACCAACATATTTAATGAAAATATAGGATAACCATAAAACTTTGAGGCATATTTTTCTGTTTTATTTTTTAAACACATGCATTTTTCAATGTGTGTGCGATAACAAGGATTAACTTAAAATTGAATTATCCAAATAATTGCGCACCTAATGATATACATTAAATTTGTTCTTTTACTAATTACCAACGAGAACTTTAAAACCTCAAAATTGTAGCATTGAACCTTTTTTTTACTTTTTTACAAACTTTTATTGAAATTAATCGTCTAAATGTAACGAAACATTACACCAGGAAGATCAATTTTTTGACTAATACAATATTTTACATTTGAGTGTACCTTTTTGTTTCTAAGCTTAAAATTTACAAGTCTTGTTAACATGGACTCATGGATTTTTTAACATTTTAAATAAAGATGGAAAAGAAGTTCTTCCTTTGAAGAATGTGTTATTTTGTATACAAATTTTCTTTAAAATGTTTTACAAAAAAATTAAATTATAGTTAGCTCAAGCAACTCAGTCATTTAATTCAAAACTTTAACTTTATTTGCTGAAAACCAATTTTTCATCATTTTATGGCATTCTTTATATTTTTTAAACATCTCTACAAGATATTTCATGGTTATTACAATTCTAAATATTTCAAAACATGTAGATTTAAGTTATTATGCTAAAGATCTTTTTAAATTATACGATTATTTTTATATCTTAATCTTGTATTTGAAAATAGATAATAATTTTTTTTATATTTTGCTTGGTGTAATTTTTTTTGGAGGAAACAATGTGTATAATCCATCAGCACTTATATTTTATGGTGTTATTCATAGTAAGAACATATCCTAAATTTTTAATTCAACCATGTTTCTAAAATGGAGGAAAATTGATTTATTCGTAAGAATATTAAAATTCCATATTAACCAATTAATTACTTGACACCATACAAATTGACAAATTAAATACTGAAATACGTATTTGAAGAAAATTCGTGACACGTGGAATCACTCATCAAATTAAACTTTTTCTGGATTTTCATCTAGAACGATAAAAACTCCACTTAAAAATTGCTAATAATCTTCAAAACAAATAAATGTGCAAACACAAATATGTATATTATGTCCTTAAGTTATATTAATTATTTAAACACTAGCTTCAATTAATCTTTGAAAAAAATTAATCGTTTCAAGAAACATTCATTCAACTTTATAAATTCACACTTGTTGCTTTTTATAGAAGAAAGTTTAGGTATGTATGAATGACTAATGCTACTAATTACTCATTTTTACATCAATAAGAAATGTTGTAAAGAGAAGTTGTTCAAAAAAAATATTCATATTCTTAGAACATTTATGACTTCTTGTATATATTTTATAGAACTATCAAAGGTATGTATGAAAAAAAAACACATTTTTTTATATCGCTAATCATTACCGGAGAAATCCAATAAATCTTAAAGCATATTATTTGATTAACAGGTTGTATACCTAATAATCTCTTTAACATTCACAGTTGATAAAATATTGTTGTAAATACATTAGATTTTGAATGCATCTTATATTGATGATCACTTAGTAAATTCTTTTGTTTATTAGTATTGGAGTTTTTATGGTGCTTTTTAAAACTATGAATTTAATGTTCTTATATTACTTACGCTGCTATTGTTAAAAAACGAACTAAGGCAACTATACCTCTCTTTTTTTATATTAATATCTGATTTCTTAATGAGTGACAAATCTATTTTTAACTTAATAAAGTACGTAATTTTGTCTACAAGAATTATTTATCTTCACCTTTACTATATCTTCAGAAAGTGTTTCTTAAATGGATTTTTTTAAATGTATTTACATGTGCTTAAAATCTATATTCTCCTACCATAGAAGATATAGGAAGAAAACGACATCATAAAACTAGAAAAACGTCATTTCCTATTATGGTAATATTACAAATTTATTTATAAATTAATCAATTAATGAAAATTAGTACATTAAAGAAGTTAGATTGAGGAAGTTCATTGAAAAAACTGAACTTGCTTGCAGAATGAAAAAGAAAAGAAAACATTTTCTTTTTAACTCTTTCGCAAAATTAAAACTAATATACAATAAACACAAAATAATAAAAAATAAATACAAATAAAATGCAGAATTTGTAAAGTTTTATAGAAAATACATAAAAAATTACTAGTGAATAAAACTTTTGTAAATACTCTTAAATAAGAAAATAAATATAAATTGTTAATTTTTCATTATACTTATTATTTTGTTTTCAGTATTTTAAAGTATTCTCCAGTATTTTGGAGTGTTGTTTTCAGTGTTTTGGAGTGGATTCTGAAAAGTCATTTAAAGGAAAATATTTTCGAAATTCAAATTTGTCAAAAATATTACAAAGCTTTAATTTTCATAGATTATAATAAACTCTCTAGATAATAAAGAATAAACTCTTTTAGAACTTTTTGTCGTATTATTTGTATCTGAGAATGAGAAAAATCGAGAAAAATCGAGAACTCTATTTAAAAATATTGGTTCAGTAATGATTGGTAGATGTTTTTTTTATTATTCATGCAAAATAAAGCACATGACGTAAAAAAAAAGAAAAAAAAAAAAACAGAGAAACAAGTTTTTGTGAAAGTGGAATGTTTGAAGACAAAAAAATTCTTTAAATCCAATTTATAGAAGTATGACACCATTAAGACATGAAAATATATTCGAAAGATTTATAAATTCCTAGAATGCTGGAATTTTTGGTGAAGTCCATTAAAATATCCATGAAAATTGCAGTCAAATATTCTAACTCTATTTCGAACATTATTGCTCACTTTTTCATTAAAACCTTCTACAAATTACAAAATATAAATTATGATTGAACAAATTAACTATCTTTTTTTGTAATATAAAATTTATAAAATATTGAATTAATATGAAAAATCTTATGTTTAGAATATATGATAATCTTCTTAATGAAATTTTATTTAAAGTAAATATCTTTTCTGAATAATGTCAACATAGGATTATATTCTCAGCTTCTCCATTCATTGAATCTTTTCAATGACCCTAAAGTTATGTTTCTGGTAATTAGGGGAACCTGGCTGAAGCTAACTACTTTATCAGAAAGATCTACAGTTTCAATAATTTTAAAATATTTATAAGAGCTTAATTCTCGCTTTTTATACAAAACAAGTAACTGAAAGTAGGATTATAAGTGATATTCATTTTTTATATTTGTAATAATAACTTTTATTCTATGAAATGTAATCAGTATTAAGAATTTTTCAAACTTGATTATTATTTATCAGGTAAAAGATTAATAAAACAGTATTTCTGTGAATCCCAGGTAGTTTTCCTTCTTTACAGAATTTTTTTATTTTTCTTGAATTCCAGTAATCTCAAGTTAAAGACTCTTTAATTAATATCAAATTGAAATTCTGCCTTTGAATTTGGAATATTTAATTCTATTTACATGATGTGTGTCACAAAAATAGAAATATGGAAAAGTGGGATTAAATATCCCTTAAATGTAATTTTTTTGGAAAATTAAGAATAAAATGAATTCCGAAACTTTCCTTTGAAGTTACACTGATTTTCAACTCTTGAACTCGAAAGCTGTAATTTTAGAAAAAGAAAGTTTCGAAGGTTGATCATGATTTCTTAAATTTCATACTCAATATTTTTGTAAATAAAGCGTTTCAATAAAAATGAATCATACTCTTTGGAGCTTCTTAGAAAATATATAAGTTTAAATAGGGGAATAATTGTTTACTTCCAGAGTCTCTATTCATGGAGAAAGCCAAGATGATTTTAAGGAAGTTAAAATGAAGAATAAAGCACATTTAACCTCTAAAAATGTCTTTGGTAGTTTGTATGTTAACACCGTCAAAGAGATGAGACAGGATGATTCTTGATTAAACATTACTTTTAGGGCTCAAAATTGAAATATCTTGGAAGGCCTTCATATTTCGGAGAAACAGCAATATATAATTCATACGAGAAAAAGAGGGCTAGACTATTGATTAAAAGAGAGACTATTGAGAACAGATCTTAAGTTATTTTAATACAAACATGGCTTATTGAATTTGCAATATATTTACATTAAAAAAATTGCAGATTTGTTTGAATAAAATATTGATTTCATAATTATTTATTAAGCTTAACCAGAAAGGAAATTTAGCCCGTATTAAAGTATGAATACAATAGCAAATGATTACAATGCATCTATTTATATAATCGTTTTTGAAATTAAATAGGATAAAATGATAAAAAAAAAACTGGCTTGAATAGTTTTTTAATAAGTCGAATGTTTTTTTAATGTGCCATTTATAGTTTCAATATTTAAGAAGAAGAAAGAAAACGATAAAATGTTTGCGTAGATTTATATTCCTTTTAATTCTACCAAATAAGTCTACTACATGCAAACTTTGCAAGACATCTAACAGCTATTTTCTGATTAAAGAGAAACTAAGCCTTTGAAGAACCCAAAACATATTTGAATTCCTTTGCATTTTTAACCACAATCATGAAGCTACAATTACCCAATAAAATGGAATTTTTAACAGAGAGAGTTTTAGAGTTTACATTACTTATTGAGAGAGAAAGATGTTTTGAGAAAGACTAAAATCTACATGTTATTTTCACAATTTTAGAAATATCATAATCTCAGTATGTTATGATGATCTTAGGCATTAAATTAGGTCTAACATTAAATTTAACATATGTTTATATATGTATAAGAGTGTTTTTTTTTTCTTGAAAAAACACATGGACCCTGAAATGCCACAGTTTAGCACATTGTCGTATAAAACCTTAAGCAAATAATAATTTGTTTCTATTATTGTCTTGTTTATATAAATCACATTATTTTTTTAACTATTCTTCAAATTTCACATTTGCTGAAGATAAATATGTTATATGGCATTAAGACTAATTACAGCTGATTGACCGGTTTTAATAATAGTTTTAAATGTAGTATTAGATGATTCATAGTTCTAATAATCCTTGAAGAAAACTAAATAGCTTCCAGAATTAAAATACGTTTCTTAAAAACAGAAATATCATCTGAATTTTTATATAACTCTTAGGAAAATTGTCTTAATTCACATAGAAATGCGTATCCATTGGACAAGAATCGTTATCATGAGATAATTAGTAAGAAATATTTTGTATGTAAGACGAATTGTAATTTTTGACTGCGAGTCGAATGCGATATCATGAAAACAACTAATTTGGAAAATTCTATCGATAAAAGTAGATAAGTAAGTTGGAGGCTAAGCAATTTTTATTTTAAAAAGAATATGTTTATACGCGTTTATCCTAAATACTTACGACATTTATGAATCAACCCTTTTGTTACAATATTAAATAATAGAGACTATTATTTTGCTTCATTCAGTTTTAAAGATTAAAAAATTCAGGCTTTTATTAAATGATATACAAAGATGATTATACACACAAAGATACATACAAAGATTTCTGGTAATATGGTTAAACCTAAAAAACAACAAGACATTTCCTTTAATTTTCCATTCTAAAAGCTTCAAAAGAATTTATAAAATATTTTAAAAATTTACAATTTCTATCATGTCGAAATTTTTTAAGTTTTTGGTATCAGAGAAAATACTGAAAGTTTAAACTTTAATATAATATGACATCTAAGAATTGAAACATATCTTAACCCAGAACACAAAAGACTTGAAAATAAAGTTGAGGTTCTATTTTATGAAATATAAGAAAAATTTTATATTTCATACAAAGTCTTTTTTCCGTTATTATAATTACATAATGCAGACAAATGTATTTTAATCTTGCACCAATTATATGAATTCTTAACTAAATACATATATGTAAATCATTATTAATATAATTACTCTGTATGTAAATAATTATTAATATGTATTTTATTGTATGTATTCCTAAAGTAAAAATATATTACAACATAGACAGTTAATTAAGTATTCACAGTTCCTTTAATTATAATCCTATGGTTCATCATAGTAAATATGCATTTAAAAATTTCATTAAATTTCTAAGATTGCGTACCATTACCTATGGAATGAAAATCTATTCTATTTTAAACAATTAACTAATTATAATCCACGTATAATATTTTTGTTTGCTTAAATTAAAGATAAATATACATGTAATTTCAATACAATAGAAATTATTTTAAAAATTTCTACCTGAAATAAACAAATTAAACAATATTTAACCTTCATTTACATAAACAGTTTGTTTTAATAATATAATAAAATATATTGAGATGTGAAAGAGGGTATAATTCAATAGATAATATTTCCCAAACAAATAATCTGCAGAAAAATATACAGAAAAATGATTTAGTATTTCACCGCTAAGAATGTTTGACTGAAGTCGTTGAATATACAATTGATGAATATTTCAATAAGAGAAATGGGCTGTGAATAGCAATAGTAAATTTAAATCTGTATATTCTTTAGTAATTAGAGATGTACGTGAGATTTGTTAACATTTATGCTACAGCTCAGTAATTGAGCTAAGACTCAGTAAATCCTTCCTTTGTTTACTTAAGAGAATGATTTTATTACTTATGCTGTTTTAATTAAGCGTTCATTTACAAGTAACGGGAGAAGATTTGTAACCTTAATTATTCAAAATGTCTTTGTTTCCGAAAAATTCTAATGAGATATTTCAACGAGTAACACGCAATTATAACAACAATTATGAATGTGAATTTGTTGGCGATGTTTGATTAATAGTATTCAAAAATATACAGATATTTATGTTTTGTTTAAAGGATATGAAAATCTCTGCAGGAATACTTTGAATACTTATGTTTTTAAGACTTTTAGGAAATAAAAATATTTAATTTCTAAGAAAATTATATGATTTTATAAAACTAGATATGCAATTAAATAAACATCTTATGAAATTTTATTAAATTTTTAATTATATTATGCATATTTTTACATAAAATTAATTTGAATTTTAGAATTTTTAGATAAAATATTAAAAAAAAAAGCTACACAGATGAATTATTTATTATTTTTTGATTTATAGTAAACATTTAAGCTCAGATATTTGTTTTTAGAAATCCTGATAGTGAGGCAATTCATTAACATTTGCTGGAAAAGTCAATTTAAATGATTGAAAAGGAATAAAAACCATTTTGTACCTGCCCTGAATTGGTAAAAATATACTTTTTACTTTGATTTAAAATGATGAAATGAAAATTAATAGATTTTTAAAACCCTTTTATAAATAATGCTATTGAATTTTGCATAGTTTAATTGAAAAACAGATTTAATTAAAATTCAGTCTCCAATATTTTAAAATCAACAAGTAGTTGAATAAGTTTCGTAAGAAAAATATCGGATAAATAGTATTATTGAGAATTTGTAGCTTTAGAAGCAAATTTGCTTAAATATTACTTGGGCATAAAAGTAAATTGAAAATTATATTGAATTTTTATAGAAACTTAATATATGTTTCTCGGTAATGTTCCATTTCTATATACTTCAATAATATATTAATCTCTTGCCACATGCATTTAAATTGAAGAAAGCAATGAAGAAAGTTGTTCTTGAAATTATAACGAATTAGAAATTGTATGTAATTTCTAGTATATTGATCATACATAAGAATTATCATTAAGATATACGCTTTAATACCTTTAAGTATCTTTTCAATCTAAAATTAATTCGAATTCAAATCATAAAAGTAAGTTGAGATGAATAAACATATAAACAGGTATTTCAGATAAAATTATCAAGAAGTTAGGTACGTCATTTGGTCATCTTACGGAAGCCACCGACAACTAGTTATTAAAAAAAAACCTCGCTGTGCAATAACTGTGCCGTCAGAATAAACAATTAAGGAAATCATCGTCCAGAAATGTATATTAGCTTCTTTTAGATGTTTTTTTTAAAAACCTAGTGTCCATTAATAGGTAGATTTACTTATAACTGGTTTACTTACTAATAGTTTCAAATTTATTTATATTTACTAAGACAGTAGTGACACTATAATATCAACATAGAAACATGTCTCTGCAAGAACATTAGTATTTTGTTATTCTAAAATTAATTAAGAGTCTACTTATAAAAATAGAATTTACCGTAAGAATAGCTATTCTTAGAAAAATACTTATGACTCCTGTTTATTGGCATTATTTGAAAGAGTTAAGTTTTCTAAACTAACATTCACAGGAAGACAGGTCTTCTTTCATAAGCACTGATGTGAAAACTTTAAAGCAAACCTATTGAAATTAACAAATTCTTTTAGTCATGCTTACTTGATAGTATTTCTAAGTTTGCAGACACACAAATTTAGTATTTTGAATGTTGCGTTACTATCTTTTAAATGAGTTACCCTTTTATTAAACTTTATTAATTAAAATCCTTTGAATAAAACTCTATTAAATATAATTAATTCAATAGATTTTTCATTCAGAAGCATTTAAAATATATTAATCCTAAATATAAACTAATTTAAGAATTAATCTTTTCATCTTCAAAATCTTTATTTAAAATGTCCATAAAATAAATTCTGTAAGTGAAAAGAAGTGTTTAAAGAAGATTTATAAGATGCAGATTGCGTTTATTTTTGAAAAATGAATTTGCCATAAAAAATGAATAAGAATATTTAATGATAACAATTATCTATAAATTGTTAATTTTTGCCTCATTTACATTTTGATTTCCATTGGAGTTTTTTTCTTTCCATATTAATACATTTTCTCAATATTCAATCAATTTGAAATTTCTTTTAACACATTTATGTTAAAGTTATTTTTTGTATGGAGAAAACTGGGATGTGCTAATAAAAAATATTATATTTATTTTAATATTTAAAAAGAAATTATTAAGTAAAATAAAATTCAGTATGAATTTAAAAAAGTACTGTCCTTACTATAATGAACACGAGTAATATTTATATAAGTGATGAAAAATTATATAGGTATAAATTAAAAATGTATTACATTCACATTGTTATACTAACATAATTTCCTGAAATTTATTTACCAAATTTTCGTTTCCAGATTTTATACTAGGAAAATCTTGAAATGAACGTTTTTTTCTATGTCTAAAATTACTTTTCCTAAATTGTATCTATACATGTTCCTTAAAATTAATCAATGTTTAAAAATGAATGTTAATAATGTTTAATGTAAATAATAATATTGCAAATATGTTTTCATAAAGCATTTTTCTCAATTGTTTAAATAAGTTGATTAACTACATATATTATTTCAGCTGTATAAATTTTTTCTTTACGATATTAATAATTCAGAGAAAACTATTGTTTCAATGAAGTTATGCTATTAAATTTGATATTAATCTTACTTGGTTCGTTACTCGTAGTTATGCTTCAGTCATATAACAGATAACTAGTAATTTATTTCAAATAGTTTTAATCTAACAACGTTTAAAAAAGTATAATCTTTTTTTTTATTTTGAAAATTTGAAATTAAAATTTTTGCTATCAATAAGTTTCAAATTAAGCTATAAAGATATTAAATACAATAATTCTTTTTTTTTTTCATAATAATTCAAAATTGTTGATTAAAAGAAAAACTTTACAGTTTTGATAAATATCTTTACTATTAAGATTAACTCTTTGAGTTCTGATAACTATATAATTCTCTATTTAAAGCCAATTTTTATTAACTTCACTTAACCAAATACCATTAAAATTATTCTAATATGGTTTTATTTAAAAATATTTTTTATTTTGAAATTGATCATAAATAATGTCTTTCTTAATTAGAAGGTTTATTTTATATGGAAAAGAAAATCATGCATGCGTTTCATTTAGCTATGAGATATTAATAATTATAAATTATTTAATTATCAAGTAAATAGAATGAAGCTGTTATTAAATAAATCTGATTGAATTGAGAGAATTTGAATTATTTGTTTAGACTTAAATAGTATTAGTTTTAATGGCATGACGGACATTGTTATTAAAAATAAAAACAGGATATTTACATGTTTGATTCATCGTTGAGTACAGAGACATAATACAATTGTGTGAAAAATTTAAGCAACAGGTAATTTTTCTGCCATAACTCCGCAAGAAATCATATGAGGGACATGAAATTCAAACAAGAGACACATCATTTTGTACTTAAAGGATGACGATAGCATAGTTGCTCAACAATGATAACAATGCATAAAGTATGGAATCAAACTAAAATAGGCTTTATTGAACTCACAATATCGCTGCACAAGATCATCTGTCCAAGAGGAACAATAACAAACGTTCCTAACTATGGGATATGCCCTCCAATTACTGGAATGGTAGCTTCGCACCGTCTCCCCATACTCAGCACCAGATTGTCCAACAGTTCTTGCGGTAAGAGTGCCCATTCCACAATCAGCATCTGTTTCAAATGCTGCGTGTTCCCTGGGGGATGCAATCGTGACACAATGTGTGCCTGCAAGAACTGCTGGACAATCTGGTGCTGAGTATTGGGAGACGGTGCGAAGCAACCATTGCAGTAAGGGGAGGGCATATTGCATACTAAGAAACATTTGTTTGTTATTGTTCCTCTTGGACAGATGATCTTGTACAGGGATATTGTGAGTTTAATAAAGCCTATTTTTGTTTGATTCCATACTGTACGTATTGTATTCATTTTTGTGCAGCTATGTTTCCGTCATCCTTTAAGTACAAAATGATGTGTCTCATATCTGAATTTTATGTCCCTCAGATGATTTCTCGTGGAGTTATGGCAGAAAAACCATCAGATGCTTAACATTTGAACACCAGCGTCATATAGCAAAATTTTTTGGCGGTATCACATTCTGAGATGCAACACGTTTAAAAAATTAATAAACAATTAAAGGTGATTAATTTAAAAAAGGTATAAAAATAAATATTTATGGTTATAATTTAAAAGTCATAAAATTTTTTTTTTTATAAATAATATTGAAACATAATATTTGATTAATACATAACCTACGAATTAAAGCATCTCATTTAATTTCAGATCAACTATTCCTCAGTGATATAACCAAAAGGAAAGAACAAGGTATTCCTGTTATTAAATCTGATGCGACAGAAGCATTTTATGGCAAAACACTTTCCATGCTGGAAATAACAATGTTTAGTCATGGTCATTGGTTGAGGAATTTGATATTTCCTAACTCAGAGTAAAATGAACAATATTTAATACCTGTAGTTATTTCAGCTTTTTTCCCCTTTTTTATAATTTCGCTATTATGAAACTCTCTCAATCTGCAGCAATAAAAAATTATTTTGTAAATAAATAAATAAACATTTAATGTGCTGTTAGTTTTTTACTAAGTCAAATATCCCGCAGGAATAAAAATTATGTTTGAAAACGATACCACATAAAAAATTCAAAGAAATTTGGAATTTCTTCAAAGTGATTGAATTTTAGTTTAAAAAATTTCCTCTGTGCAATTTTTTTTATTTATTTTTTTGTATCAAAGGTTCTCAAGTAAGTACCATCCGGCTTGAATACAGCCCAAACTTAGAAAAACCATTCTCCCATTTCACTTTTTTTTTTTAAATCTCAAAGTTTTAATGAATTTTGAACTTGTTAACTTAAATTTGTTAATTTTAAATTCTATAGCTATAACCCTAGAAATTACAATATTTTAAATAATTATATTACTGACATTCCACATGTTGAACTATAGAGGGCATGATTTACTTTCTAAAAATTTAATCTAACAATTTCTAAAAAACATTTCTAGAATATTATTTTTTACGGATTATAATATTTCTACGAATGTCATGTAAAAGGCTCCTCCTTCTACTTTATCTATTGAAAATTCTCATTGTATCGGAAATATAATAAAATAGTATTAAAGATTACATGACTACAATATTACACAATTACTGAAAATATTATATTTTCCCTATTTCTATAAATGTATAAATGCTGTATAAATGAAAACATCTGAATTATTTTATAATAATATTTACATACCAAATCAAAATGCTTTCTTTCAATCAATATCCTTCTAAACACTCAGTAGTAAACTTTCTGTACTACAGAAAAGGATATTTTATTGAATAAGTTTGAATTAAATAAACTTCGTAATCTTATTTAATTTAAATGATATAAGCTTTCAAATTAAATCAGTTAGTTGAGAGCTGAATTCATTTAAGATCTTAAAACGTCAAAATATTTAGAAAAATATCAATCTAACTCATTTCACTAGAAAAATTATTGCATGTGTTTAATCTAAGGAGAATCGTTGTACAGAGTTAAAAATTCTAAATATACTTGGTGTGTGGTTTACATCTCTCATAAAAGATATTATTTGTGCATAATAACTAACAAAACAAAATATCGTATAATATGATATTAGAGAATATTTGAGTTGCATAGTTACACAAATGAACTTGTAGCTTTATTTAAGGAAAGAATTAATTAATTAAACATTTTATTAAAAAAATTAAGTAAATGGTAATAAGTTTTACTATCAGTGCTTGCAAAATTGATAATTAATTCCTCAAAAGTTTTGAGTGAAAACCATTATTGTAATGTAAATTACTTTATAATAATTTATGAAATATTCTATACAATCTATATATACAACTCTTTACATTTACGAAAGTCTTATATAGCAGTTTTTATTACAATATGTATTTTCGTTAAACTCTATCTTATTTCAGAAATTTTTTGTTTTCTTAATAATATCAATATTTTAAAATTATAAAAAATTGAGAGATATTTTAAGAATTGAAGTTACATACTTTCATTTGGAGAAATGTGTTATTTATATTAATGGTAATAAAAATTATTTTCAGACTGTTTTCGTTGAATGAACAGTGAATTTGTAACTTCTATTAAACTGTAAAATTATAACTGTATATGTCAGCAATTACTCGCGTTTACTTTAAATTAGTTTAAGGTTATTTGGTATTATTGCGAAATTTTTAAACAAAAATATCACTCTGAAACCAATTTTTAATTTCATATTCAAGAAAGGTTTTGATGACTTTTCACAAATTTCAATGTCAGTTCAAGTAATAATGACATAAATTTGCATTGTTTCTTGACACGTATATAGTATGATAAAAAAGCGACTTTTGATATAACACTTTATAATAATATGTTACCATGATACACCTACTATCACCATTTAAAGGTATTGGTGCTATGTAATAATGCTTTAGCAAAACAGTTAAAATTCTGTAAGATAGCTGTTTTTTTGAGTTGTAATAATGCTTTAATGATAAAAAGCAAATATATTTGTGAGAAAGTATAAATATATCTCTTAAACGGTTGGAAATAGTCATTTGTTATCGAAATGAATTTTTAAATTCTTTATAAGACTTAACTTAAGTTTTACAAGCAATACCTTTACAATTACTGCCATCAATCTGAATTTCATTATTTTATGTAATTATACTATTAAAAAATTTGTGAGATATATATGTATATATTTCTGCAAATATATAACATATATAGACTTTCTGCAAATATATAACATATAAAACTTGTTTCCTTATTCAGAACAGTTTTAAATAAAATTTTATGTTTTTTTACAACAATCACATATTCCAAAAGCTTTTTTTCAATAAAACATAGTGCATAGTTTTATAATTTTTACATTTCATTGGTTAATTTTAAATTCTTCAAAACCTTAAAATCAATATGATTTATTTTTCTTATAAATGTCAATTTTTTTTTCAAATCGTATTGTTCAAATTCAACAAAGTTTTTTTTTTTATTTTTGCTTCCCATTATATTATTTTATGAATAATGCACATTCAAAATTTCAGTATATATATATATATATATATATATATATATATATATATATATAT
>JAPDSC010096391.1:68790-87685 GCA_026290005.1 Latrodectus geometricus
TATATATATATATATATATATATTATTTTTATAGTCTATTTATTTATTCATACTCATAATAACTTTTAAACAAGTTTCTAATTAGTTTGTTTTTGAAATTTGTCTAAAATTGCTACTACCGTTAAGTAAGCTTAAATGTACCCATTGAAAAATCTGAATCATGTTTTTGAGAATGAAGATTATTTATTTACATGGTGAAAGAAACTGTAAGAAATGAAAAGCTAGACAAACAAACGACATAAATAAGTCTCTTATGAAAATATTTCGATAGATTATTTATTAATTATATTTCGTTACTTTACTTTTTATTTCGACTAATATATAATAATCTGATGTTTTTATAACATATGTAATTGTTGTCAAAATCGGCTTTTGTACTTAAATAATTTGTTTTTAAAAGCAAATAAAAAATAAAATAAAAAAAATTGTAGAAGGTCATTTTATAGATTTTTTTATTTTATTTTTAGTTGGCTAGAAATAAAATAAAAAATTATATAAAGTCACTATAATAAAGTCATTTTTTCGAATTTTTTCCATGATTTATTAATGATTCATTTTACACATTTGCACATGAATGATTTCGTTTGGATGAAAATAAATTCGTTTGGAAAAAAATGAATTCAATGTATATTATATGCTTTCCACACAAAATTGCTTGATACATCTTATCTGTGTCATATAAAATTATAAACCTATAAATTTTCATTTATAAAATAATAAATTAAATTAAAATATTATTTGTGGTTATTTTGGTGTTAATTACATACACTGATATATCAGAAAATATGATTACAAATTTTAAGTTTTGACATTAGATGAAAATGTTTATTAAATGTTCAATAAATAAGTACATTTCAATATACCTATCAAGGAGACCACGATGACTTGCTTCATAAGGACGTCGTTCTCCTCGTCCAATGGTTGGCAGCTTGCATCTCGACTTAATCGAATATATGTCGTTTTTTTTAATTGCAGTTGGTCATGGTCGCAATGATTTCAAGTGAAATGATAAATATAGGGTTGGAAAGTCGGGGTCTATAAATATTCGGGGTCTTCACTTAGTACCTCTTTCTAACTTACAAAAACGCCTACGCAGCTACTTCTACAAAGCCTACGCAGCTACTTCAAAAACCAACCCTGTGCTAGGTAAAGGGAAGTATTCCGGAATATACACATCTATAATTTTGCACTTATGAACGCATACAATCTTTTGTTTAAAGTGAATTTAATATCAAACAAATTTTATATAGAATATTAAAAATATTAAAAGGCACAAAAATTTCAATGCTAACAGAAATTCTGCACTACAAGTAGCTTAACCACAGCTATAATAATATAAGATATTTAAATTTTGGTTAACACATAATGTCATAAAATCTGAGTTCTAATCCAGAAAAATTAAATGAATTTCAATATAAGGTGTGCAAAAAAATTAAAAAATGCAGATTATTAACAAATACATAAATGAGTTAATACATTTTAAGTAGGACAGTGACAACTATGAAACAGTTTTGAGATGTAGTTTAAACCATCTTTAGATTCATAATTACAAAATTCCACCTACATTCTTTATAAACGTGAAATAAAAATTTCAAGAAATTTTTATTTCTCGTAGCACAAAGTTAATCATTTTGGAAAAATCAAAATAAATTAAAAGTACTGAATTTCCTAATATTAATTTAGTGAATATCACAGCATAGCTGCTACAGATCAGTAATAGTAAAAGCTTAACTCAATAATGTCTGAGGATAAGGCTTAAAAAAGGCAAAGTATATAACTATATCTGATTATCATTATCACAAAAAATACTAAGGCTTGATAATAATTATACAGAAATTAATAGATAAAAACAGGGTTATGATTCTTAGGAATAAAGATATTTCTACAGCAATTAGAAAGCTATAATGTAATCTAGACATTTTTAAATGATGTGCTAGAACTCATAAATAAAGTGACACACGTAATTTCACAATAAGAAAAAGGATTATGTATTACCAGATTATATGTAATTATATCTTATAAGTTATAATTTTCAGTATAAAATTTTAATGAAACTGAAATACAATTAATAACATGATTGATTATAAATGACTTTTGTGGCCAAATTTATTCTAAAAGTAATTGAAAAAAGTTTTATATAATAAGAGCTCAATTCATTATTTTCAGTCTGAAGCGATTTGAATTCAATTTAAATTCTGAATTCTCTTTCGAAGTTTCCAGTAGAAAAATTTATATTTGGGTTACAAGCAAACGAAACAAACCAATAGGAGTTTTAACATATACATAAATTGATTTCATCGTGGAAAAGCGCGTGCGTTTCCATCTGTTTACATATAAGAAAGAATTATTTATATGTGTGTATTATAATGCCTGTTCCTTAATTTTACAAAAAGCCTACGCGTTGAACATGTTATTCAATGCTGAAAAATACTTTGTTTACAAACTAAATATAATTAAATAATATGAAATGTAAGTAGTATAGAGATAAATTACTTTCTCATTATTTCTTATTCTTTTATACATCTCATAATTCAATGTTTAAGGAAGAGAACTATTTTATCATCAATTTTACATTTCCATCATTTCAACTCAAACTTTCCTTAAAATTGCAATTATTTTTCATCACTTACAAGTTTCAATTTTTGTTTCATAATTTCCAACATAATATAAAGCTTTATTTATTATTAAAATTTCTGTTAAATTAGTATATCATGAAAATATAATAATTTTTTCTATATCTGTTTTCTATTTAAAATCCCTTTTTTTAAATTTTAATCAATGCATTTGAAACTGAAAAAAATTGTATTTATTTATACTTTGTAAGATACTCATAGACAAAATGTGATCTTCTGTTTAAAAAGTTCCAAAAATAAAAGCTATTCAAAATAAGAACGATTAAATATTCATTTTATTAGAATATGAATTGTAAGTTTATGGAAGGTCTCTTTAGGCAAACTTTACGTTGTTATTATTGTTTTAATTGTTGTTAAATTTGCTAAAAACTGTTAGATAGTTAACTTAAATATCAGATATCTAAATTGTGAGATACTTCGCTACATGATATTTTCACGAAAAAAAACAGTTTAACTAAAAATAAAGTTTAACTAAAAATCGTATATTTAATATTCTCTCTTTATTTTATTTTTAATAGTTTTATAATTTTTGTTTACATACATTTGTGGTAATTTATTATTTTTTTTAGTTGATTGGTATTGTGTACACATTTTTATATTCGCCAAAATAATTTTTTGTTATTTGCATGATTGAATTAATTTTTTTATTTCATTTTATTAACATTTTTATTCCTGAATAATTCTTATTCGTGGTATTCAGAAATAGATATTATTGTAAATTTTTGTAAATAATTACACTTTATTTACAAAAATCTACAGTTGTGAGTACACAAGTGAGACATAAGTATTCATCTATGGTAATTTCTGGAATATTAAGAAAGTATATTGGTATTTATTTAAATTAAGAAACATTCTTTAAAATGTTTGCATATTTTTAAGTGCTCAGAATAAGAATCATGACAGAACAAACATTAATTGAGTGATATAAAATATTTATATTCTATTGAATACAAATAAGTTAAAAAAAATATTTTCAGATTGCTAACATTATAAAATTGTTTGATTCCAGTTTCTCATATTATTTTCTAGAATAATAATTTCCTAGAATCTTTAATAGAGGATGTTTCAATAGCAAATTTTATATAAATTCTACAATTGCCTACCAATTTTCATTGAATAATTCTTCACTGAAGTATATTGCTTTTTTTAAGCGAAACAGTAAAGTTGTTTAAAAAGTTTATTACTTGTAAATTTAAAAATAAGTAACATATTTTAAGCTATTGATATTATTGGGTTGTCAACTAAGTGATTGTCGATTTCAAATCAGAAAGAAAATTCAAAATTTTGTTTAAAAATATAACTTTATTAAATTAGATACTGTCCGTTTTTGTCGATGACCTTTGGCGATCGTTCTGGCAGTGTAAAAATTCTACGTTCGTGAAATTTCAGATCTTTGCTATAAAAAAAAAAAAAACTAAATTAAACGTGATCTGACATTATCAGCGTTATTAAACATTTTAACATTTAAGGATTTCTGCAAGGAACGAAACAAATGGAAATCTGGCAAGATTAAAGCTATATGGTGGATGTGATAAAACATCCCAACGCAGTTCAAATCTGTTGACCAAAGACGTGTCGTATCATGGTGGAAAACAACACCCTTACGAAAATACTGGCCGCTTTTCTTGACTTGCATCGTTTAGTTTGGCGAGTTGCTGAACTTATTTTTTTAAACTGATTGTTTGGTTTTGTGGCATAAGTTCAAAGTGCAAAATTCCTTTATAATCTCACCAGGCTGATAGCACAATTTGTTTTGGTTAATCTGTGATTTTGATGTCGTTTGTGCTGATTCACCATGCATTACCCATGATCTCTTCCAATTAACGTTGTTATAAACTATCCACTTTTCGTCGCCAGTAATTTGGTTTTTCAGAAATGGATTAATTTCGTTACGTTTCAGTAACGAATATCAAATGCTAATGCGTTGCGTTAAATGAATTTTCTTAAGCTGGTTAGGGATCTATTAGTTTGAGTTTCTTGACATAAGCAAGCATTTTTAATTTTTTTTCAATACACGTATGCGATACATTAAGCTTCTCAGCAATATAACGTTTTGAGCTATGATGATCTGAATAGATAATGGCCTTGACATAGGGTTCATCGACTTCGAATAGACGGCCAGATCACTGAGCATTTTTCAATGAAAAATCACCAAACCGAAATCTGGCAAGCTAATTTCGACACTGATTTTCTTTCAAGGCTTCATTTCAATATGCGGCACATAACTTTTGTTCTTGAGATTTTCGTTTTTGTCTAATAATAAATATATAATAAATAATAATAATAAAAATATTGTCTAACAATAAAATATGTCTGAAGTGCACTGAATAAAATATGCCTGTTCTTCCATTTTTAAATTGGGATAAAAACAAAAATAAAACACTAATTGATATTTTTGTTTTTACTAAATTAAAGGTAGAAGTCCAAACAATAAGAAAAAAATATAGGTTAGATGCTTGGACCACATTAACAAAACAAAAGAAAAAGCGTAAAATCCATCTATCCACAAAATTGGCAATCACTTAATTGACAACTCAATATTAATTTTATGCATTTATGTACATAGATATGAGAAGAAATATTTGAAATGTGTATAGTATAATTTTTTTTATTTATCCGTACACACAATGTAATTTAAATCTTATTACATACTTTTATTCATATTTGACTTAAATGTCGAGAAAATATAATGTATTTTATTCCGAATAATGAAATAATGATTTCAGATGTGAGCTATTTTACGGATGAAAAGGGTTATTGAGAAAAATAATGAAATACATTAGATGAGAATTTAAAAGACATCATTCTTATATTTTTTTATTTAAAACATAAATATAACTTGATACATTGTCATTTTATTTCAAAGAGGACAGGAATGTACTTAACGACCTGTTTAATTCATGTTTCTCTTTCATTTAAACTTATTAATAATGAAGTCAACTTACCTTTATGTCACCTTAAAATGTTCTAACAAGTTTATTTTTGATTCAGAATCATGAAAATTCAACATATTCACTACCTTTCTGAGATGAATATTTAAAAGATACTTCATATAGTTAAAATTTGATTTAGAAGACAATAATGTAAAGAGAAATATTAATATCCATATTTGTTCATCAGTGTTTTCGAATAAAATCTAAAATACATGCCATATGCCTGAAAAACTAAATACTTTTAATTCCATTACCAGGGAAATATAAGCATATATGAATAATATATATTTATATATTTATGTGATATTGGGTAATGTAAGGAAAATTACTATAGAAGTTGTTTCAAGAATTATAGTTTTCACAAAATATATTTTTAAAAAGTTTCGTGATTTTTTAATAAAAATTCTTATTTAATTTTAATCTGTAAAAATTTTAAAATTATTAAGAAAAAAGCATTTTTACTTTTTGAATAACTCATTCAGAGAATTTGCTTTTTTTTTTTTTTGGATAAAACTATCAACTCTAACCAATACGCCCCTAGTAATAAAATTAATGTTTGGATATACTCAGAATCTCAGAATAATTGAAACTATCATAAACATATAATTCACTGCCATTTTAAAATAAATAATGGGAAACACATTTTAATTTATGTAAAAAATGAAATATTAAATGGATAAACTTTTAAGCTCAAAATATTTTTTCTATGATATTTCAATACATTCAATATATCGTGATAACTAACTTTTAAATCAAAACTTGCAATTCCTCTTATTTCTCAATTATTGAAAATAAACTAAAAATAATTTTATATATTACATGCTACTTATTAAATATAAATTTCTTTAACAAACATCTTTGTAGTTCGGAAAAAATATAAGCTAGATAATTTAGATAAAATATTAAGATTATTTTTGAAATTAAATATTCTGTGAAAATGTTCCAATTATTTCCAGTAAGGAAAACGATTTCGTAACTAATAAATCAAAATTTAAAAGTAATAAACAAATAAAATATTATCTAATAACATTGCACATTGTTGATAATGTAATTAAAAATATTCAAATGATTGTACGGATTTAATTTCTTTGGCAGATTATGTAAATTGTGCATATCGATCACAACCATACAGTGTAGCTTATTGCCGTCAAGGAGATCTGTCGCTCATATTGGTCAAGCTAATTTAATTATTTAGTATTTGTTATTTTAAATCAATTTTTTATAAATCCAATAATATTCATCATGGACATATGTTGAAGATCAGGATCTATTTGCAAATTATTTGCTTTTTCTGTTATTTCTTACAGCTTTTCCGTGAAGAATTTAGTAAAAGGATAAATGAACATATAATGGAAGCTGAATCCCTGCGCAATCAGTAACAAAACAGAAGCACATTAAATGAACACTTCTTGCAACCATGAATATATTTTCATATTTACCATTTTACAATTTTTGGAATCTTTAAGTGTATCATTTACTGAGCATATATTCATATTTGTTTTGCATCAAAATCTATGAAATTTGTCCTGTGCATTGAATTCAAGCTGTATTCATATTGTACTTTTTACACAAATTTTTGATTTGAAATAATGTTAAATGCAACATTATCCAATTTACTCATAGAAAATTTAAAGTGCTTTGTTAGTTTTATTAGTTACTCCTTGGAATGATATTTAATAAATGAACATAATTTTATCTAGCATGTGTGTTATATCTATGTGCTATTTTGAATAACGAAAATCTAAGTATTGTTTTGGAATTTTTAATTTAGAATAACATTATTGGGAAAACTTATATCTAAAAATATACTATCATTATAATCTGCTTTTTCTTATTTTATGTAAATAGATATTTTAAGAAATCAATAAACTATTAATCAAAATACCATGATGCTAGAGATTTATTTATTTTTAAATAGTAAAATATACTTTAAACGTGTTATATAATTTTACATTGATAAACATTTTACTCAATTCATACAAAATTGCTTAGGGTAAAATTAAACTTTGCAGTATTAATTTCACACTTAATAGATTTAGACGTATTAGAATACTTATATTGCCGGAAAAATACTTAAAGTATTTTGCCGGCAATATAAACAATGTGCAAAAATTTAAAATGCATATATAGTCGTCAATGATAAAAAGTTTTTTACCATTAACTGATTTCAATTTGCATATTCTGTTAGTACGTTATTTTTTTGGAAAACATTATTTAAATATATTATTAGTAATATATTATAACACTTAATTTGGTGTTTGTTTTATTATCGATGATTATAATTAAATTTATGACAACTTATAAAAAGAAAAGTGTCTGTATTCTTTAGAATAAAACTAAAATATATATAATATTATATGAAAACCATTCAGAAATAATTTATTAAAACTATTTACGTAACATTTTAGTATATTTTCGTGTTTATTGATGTCTAAAATAACAAGTTTGTTTATCAATTTAAATATAAGCAGCATTTTTAGTCACCTCTAATTAACATTTTACTTTTATTTAATATAGTATTTATTATTCTACTTCAAATATTTTCCTATTACAATTAATATCACATTAGAATAACACAGAAATATAAATATTCGAATTTATTTTACGCTAAAATGAAATTTACAATAATTGAAGGATATAATATGATAAATAAACTTCTATTTTCCTGAAAGAAAATTCTGTCTATTTAATTTTCCGAATGTTTTGTATTTCTGAATGTTAAGAACAATTCTAGTGGAAAATTTCTAAGTATCAGATTTTAATTAAATCTTGCAAAAATAAGCTTTCTACCCTTTCCAAAAATAATAAGCTCAGCAAATTGTTTAATTAAGCAAACTTTTCTGCAGCAATTTAATGACAAGTTTCGAAGAATTTAAAATTTTATTTCTTCTTTCAACTACAACAACTGACTGTAACCGCATTTGGCTTTCTTACTTTTTTTAATAACATTAATTGATATTGTAAAATGTGCTTCTGGCTTTCAACTCAGTGGCTAACACATTTTCAAGTTTAATTATAAGCAATATTTCATATAATTTTAAAAATTAAATTACTAACCAACATATAATGTAAACTATTTTGCAACTTAAATAGTTTAAAATATATCTTATGAAAGAAAAATAAACAAATCTGATATTGTAAAAGTTACTAAAATATTACTTCAATGAAGCTCATGTCTAATTTTTTGAAAGTATTAAACAATTATAGCAATTTTAGTATTCATTGAAAAATAAATGAATTGCTTACATTTAGAACTAATAAGTTTTTAATTTTTTTCATTAAAAACTCTTAGAAATTAAGAACATTTTTACATAAATGCAAATTTTTCTTTTACAATTGCTCTCAATAAATGAAGTTAATTGTTTGATTAATATAATAATGATAAGTATTGCTAAATATATTAAAATATTTACAACATAAATCAGCATTATGGGATCAAGGATTTAAAGAATATTATAAAAAATAATTTTCTTAATTTTATTTTATACCGTTTAAAATATAAAAATCATTGAAGTAGGTCTTTTCACACACTTTACAGAATGAAGAATTAACAATATTTTCACATTTTTTGGATTATATTTTTATATACTTGAAATGAATTTTTACATAGTAACTCATTTCAAATTAATTCTTATGATGATTACTAATTTTTCTAAAGCTGTGTTTGACGTCATAGATAACCTAAGATCAATATAAAAGGTATGAATTTCATACCCCAAAACATAATTAAAAATAATTTAAAATTTCAGCTCTCATATAATTATGATCGTAAATTTAATATTTTAACTATAAATTCAAAATATATGTTAAAGATCAAAATAACTTTCATTTGAGGTATTCAGTCAAAACTACAAAGAAAATTTAATTACTATAGGAGAAATTATATATTTTTTGGATGTGTTACTTTAAATATACAAAATATTGAATGATTTCGGAAGAAACGCTATTTTATGATAGAAAAAAATGTCTGAAAAAATAAACCTCAAAATAGGCGATAAATAATTGATAATGAAAATTATTTGATAGGCTTATTATTTTCCAGTAATTAAAATCATATTTCTGTGTTGAAAATATATTTTAAACATGTGTCTTTTAGATAGACATAGTTATAAATCACGTCGGAAGTAATGTCTGTTTAAAACATTTAAATATCTTCTAGGTGAAATGTTTCATAAATAGAGTTTATATATTGCATATAAATATAATTAAAAAAGTGCTAATTAATTTTCTCACATAGAACTTTTGGTTTTGGTTATGAAAAAAAATCCTAAATTGAACAAGGTATCTTTTATTGTGGATAGAACTGTATGAAAAATTCTATGAACCTTTTGTAAAAGATGATTTTTGCTATATAAAACCTTTCCCAGGCTGAATACATGTGTGATCCTTGTCAGGTACACAGCTATAGACGATCTTGTAGGACCGCTTATTATAAAAAATATTTCTAAATTTTACAATCAAAATAACTAAATATAACAAACTATTTTTTGAGAAAAACACACTTTAAACTGTATTTGTAATAACAGGTTTACTAATTTTTGATGAGCAAAAGTTACAGACAAGAAAATTTTATTGCCATCCAGAAAATTAAAGGAAAATGTTTTACCAGTTTGAAATCATACTTTAGCAAAGTTGATAATTCTTTATTTCTAAAACAATATGTATTTTAATAATGTTATTATTTTTCTAATTATCCGAATTCAAAAGAAAAAAAAATATTTAAAGATTAAAAGTGTTATTTATTCACTGCATTTCTTTAAGGAGTAAAAAAGAAAATATCAAATTTTATTCATTTTCTGTAAGTTACATGTAATTCTCCTTCATTACACTAGCGAGTTTAATAAATATATTCTTCATTTTATAGCATAATAAATGACAGAAAATGAATGCTATTCAAGTAAGAATTGAAGTGATTATTTTACTAAACTCAGCTTCAGCATAAAAAAATGAAACAGCTGAGAAAACAAATTGATTTATGAAATGAATAAACTATAATTTGCTATAAAAGAGCATTTAAAACTTAAACATCAAAATTATTAAAATTTTAGAAATTGCGAAGACAATTTATGATTGATTAGATTCTTCAAAATCTGGCATATATAAGACATAAGAAATATAACCCATTGTAAGGTACTCAGTAAAAATATTTTTCTTTTGAAAGAACACATTTTATGGAGCACGGGGAGTCAATATGTTTACACAATTCTCAGCCATAAGCAATTTTTTTAATGCATTTTAATAAAGGAAGTAATTTGTTCAATGAATTTTTAAAAAGAAATTCATTAAAAGAATTATATCTTTCAAAATCTGAATAATCACGAATACTACATTATGTAATAATAAATTGGAAATAATTTTGTGCGCATGATTAATTTTTCACTATTATTACACTTTGAGTTTCCATGAATTGAGCTTTAATTGTGTTTTTGTGATTCGAATTTTAGAGCTTTCATGTTCATGTAATAAAATTTGTCATTAATCATTTATTATTTTCATAACAAATGTTTCATATTTATAAATTATAAAGTCACCTTTTGAATTTATAGAAAATGTTAATGACTTTGCTTGACGCCAAGCCAAATAACTTCTTTTTAATTATAAAACTCATATTACAAAATATTTACAATTTGAAATTTGAATCTCAAATTATAAAGTGACTCAAAAGTGAAAAATTTTGATAGAATAAAAATGATAAGATTATTAGGATTAACCAGAACAATTTTATGACTGTCGGAAATATAAAAAAGAAAAGATTTGCATCGTTAAATAATATAAGTCAAATTTTGAATAAAGAATATTTATATATTATGTAACGAATTTACACAAAAATGAAAATTACTAACTTATTTACGTGTACAAGTTTATAAAGAAATAAATTTTAATTATTTAAATGTGAGAAGTTAAAATGGAACAGTAACTTTAACATAATTAATATTTTGATATATATTTTGAAATGTTAAGATATAGGGTGGAGTTTTCAAAAAAGAAGAAAAAGGATGAAATGAAACAAATTTAATCAGTTGATAGTTTACATTTTGAAAAATATGCTCTTAATTATTTTAAAACAAGTTTGTTCTTAAAAAATATAGCTTTAAACATACTTTTAATGTCAAAAATAATCAACATTAATAGAATTTATAATAAGATATAATTTTAATTCAAAGTAAATCATAATTTTTTCTCTTTATACAAATTCTATAATTACTATAACAATCCTGATTTCAAGTATTTATTTATTTATGATTTTCAAATAAATGCTACAGTCAAAACTTATTCATTAAATATTTAAGCAAAATTTATCCAAAGAATGACGATATATGATAATGAAATAGATTAATTTCCAAATTAATCTGCTTTTTACTTACCACAGAAACAAGAAAAAACTACTCTCTTAAAAGTTAATTTAAAACAAACAACATTAACCTTTCTTGAAAGAAACTCATTAAATTGAAAACTGTGGGAACTAAGCAGATTGACGTGGTGATATTTTTACTACTACGCGAAAAAGATTTAAAAGCCTTTTTTTTTTATGTACAATTGTTTCTTTCAAATTTTGCGTAATACATTTTTGGTTGAGGTATTTTTTTTAAAATTTAGACATCAATTTTAAAAAACTATTATAAACCATAAATTTTTAAATTATTTAAATAATAGCTCCATGTGAAAATTTGATTTTTCTGAGTATTTAAAATTAAAAACTTATTATTTTGAGTTTTTGTTTTTTCATTAGGAAGTACATTTGTATATTGCAAACTGCTAAAACATTTACTACTCTAATATTTGGCTGTGATAACCTCATGATTCCAGAAGGATTAGTTTATTAAGATTTAAAATGCACGAATAACACAAAACTTAATAAAATTGTAAATAACATATTTTAAATTATTTTTATTGCTAAAACTTTCTAAAATAAGAATTTTTAATTACCAAATTATTAACATGTTTTGGAAAAAGTTAATATCTCTTAGTAATGACTTATGTTGACATCTCCTTAATTAAGGAGCAGAAGCAGCTAAATCATTATTATTTTAGTATTATTTAAACACGAATATATTTATAAAATGAATAATATTTTTTTGAAATGCAATGTCTGTATAAAAGTGTAAGATAAAATGTGAAAATCACTACAAGAAAACAAATAGCGCAAAAAATAAAACAGGAATTATGGATACTGTATTTATCCATTTTTTAAATAATTTATTTAACATTATAAAGCATACTTTATACAATGATACTAATTTCCCTAGTGAGTGAAAGTTTAAATCATTTAAAAAATTAAACTTTTAATTTGGTAATAAAATTAAAAAAAAATCAAACCTTCATTGTTATTTCATTTTATTGTATTTTTGTAAGTTTGAGGAATTTTTGTTTGGTTCTAAATATACTGGCATATTACAACTTTGCGAAAATTAACTGAGGATCTTCAATACATCCACATTAAAATGAACTCAATGATTTATTTTTACAATTTAATAATGTTCGCATTTAATACTTGAATAATTTATGCTCCAACGTTAGAATGTTAAAATGATCCTCTGATGATCTTTGGTTAATTTATAAAAATTTTATGTATGAAAAATTAATCTACTTTAGTATATATGCATGAGAGTTTTATTTTCTTTCTTAAGTAAGCTTATTCTATACATTTAATATCATCTAATATCATGAATTTTAAATTGTTCTCAAATTAAATGCTTGAATAGCAAATTTTAATAATATTTTTGTTATTTTTTAATTATTTAAGTTTGTATAATTTCATTTTATTTTTTGAACAGTACAAATATTCTTGTATACTTTTGAACTCCCATCTTACCCAAAAATAAAGATTTCCGAAGTGACAGATTCTAAGCTTTCATTAAGTGCTTTTTAAACAATGGAAATATAAGTTACACTGCTATTTTTTGCAATTTAATCTTTTGGGATAGTAATTGATGTATTCATTAATTTCCTTTTACCATTATACTACATTGTAACTATGCATTCTTCTGGAAATAAAAAAGAAGTAGATATTCAAAATACTGTGCAATAGTTTTAAATATTTTTGTATATATTATATACAGATGCATATAATCTTTAAATAAATAATTTTCCTTTTAAGTCATATAATCTATTTTAAAATAGCATAAAAAATTGATTAATCATTATAATATGACAATTTATTTATTCTTAATCAAGATTTACTAGTATGGTTAGAAAATAAGTTTAATTTAAAAAAATGTTTTGAGGCTAAGAATTTAACCTAAGAAATTTATTTTATTCAAAGTTTGTCGACAGACAACATTCTTCCTTACTCTCAAGTTTTATGTTTTTCTTTACTAATAACTCAAGTGACTTTGAAGGTCCTTACACCTGCGGGCACTGTAAAAGATCTAAAAAGAGTTTCTTTGCTTTCTCAGTAACCAGCTCTCTTTTACGTGGCCACAGGGGATAAAGATTGTAAAAGGTTCACAACGTATTTTCTATAGTTTCATTGAGTTTTTCTACCACAGTATAACTCCACTACATTTCAAACTCTTAAAAGACAAATCTTAAAATCAAATTTACTTTCATGAAAAATAAACGATTCCTAGCATCAGAGTACCATAGGGTATATGGAATAAATTTCTTCAGTACTTGATATTAAAATACGATACATTGTCTATTATAAGCATTACATTTTTTAAACATTTGTACATGTGTAGTAGATTGATACGAGAAGAATGCAAAACTATGTTGTGAGTACTACATTTTTGCAGATTTTTTCTGTTTCATTTCCTTTAACAAACAATATTACTCAAACTCAGCAAGATAAAAAAGATATTTTTTTGTCAACAGAAAGGAGTTTTGATAAAAACATGATATGAAATTTAAAACAAAACTAAGCCAAACATATCATTTACCTATTTACATTACACTTATGCATTTGCATCATACGTTTTAATAGATGATAGCGGTGAAGTAAGAAGTTAGGTTCTTAAACTTGAAGAATAATTTTAGTTTTTCTAGTAACAGATAAAAATTGTTCATCAAAAATAAACTTGATGGGCACAAATTAATTTATTTATTTTTCACGCCTTACATAAGAGAAAAAGCATGTATTTAAGGTAATGCGTCTAACTTTTTAACGTACATCAACAGATTTCCTAACTTTTAAAAAGAAAAATCTATTTTGAAAATAATTGAAAAAAATGCAGATAATTTAAAGATGTAAGTCATATTTCTATATATTAATTATTATTTTTATGACTTAGAATAATTTATTTTCTAAAAGGAGAATATTTTTTTGTAAGAAATTCATTAAAAATAGCAAAAGCAAACATATAATATGAGTTCTTTTCAAATAAAATGACTAATTCTTAGAAATTTAATTTCAAAATTAGAAATTTTTCTTAGAAATTTAAATCTTGACGCAATGAGATTTTTGGGAAATTATTTCGTTGTTTTTTGTTTAGCATTTTTAATTGTTTAATCTCTTATTTATGTTACTCATTTTTAATTCAAATTATATTTAGAACATTTTATCAATAAGAATTGGTGAATTATTTTTCAATAAGTGATATGATAATGTGGTCATCTATAATTATTGATACCAATTTACATTTCATGTATTAAACAAAATACCTGTTACAAGTCACTGGTATTAATGACTCATTTTTTCTTGAAAGAAAAAAAAATAGAAATAATTGAAGTCAGTTTTCCAATTCGTCTCACCAAATAATATTAAATAAATTTATTAATTGATAATTTTAAAGAAAAAATTTTTTTTAACATTTTTTAAATTTTCAAATGAAGGCTTAAATTATGAAAATAAATTTCTATGTTTAAAATTTTATATCAAAGTATTTTGATAGATATGTGTAGTTTATTATCAATAGAGAAATGAATACGTCAAATAACATAAATTTCCCTATGTATTTAATATACAACAAAAAGTTTGATTTTCAACAACTAAATTTAAATTAGTTATTATATTTCATCATAAGTGAAACAAATGCAAGTTCATCATATGTTCTTAAGAAATTCAAATATAAAATAATATTTATTTCCATATCTCATTGTGATTGTATTGACATGTGTCATTTTTTTTTAGCTTGATTCGAGATAATGTTAAATTTAAAAATATAATTTTTTATAATTTTTATCATTTAATAATCATCAGAAAAGTTTTTTTTTCTTTAGTTTTACAAAAGATAACGTAAATAAAAAAAAACATTTATATTTACAGAAATATTTTCAACAATTTTTAGGAAAAATTTCAAAACTAAAAATGCATTAAGGACAGTGAAATTAATGATTTTTATTTACTCCTTAACATAATAAAAATTTTTAAAACTATCAGCTTACAGAAACTTTTCTGAACACTATATGTAAATTTCATGTTTTAATTTTGGTGATAAAAATAACAAGCCTTTTAGATAACGTTAAGAGAAAGACCATTTATTCCAATTGAACAAACATAAGAACTAAAAACTCTTTTATTAAAAGCAAATCTTAAACTAACAAAAATTAATATTTTTTAAACAAGATTCTGTTAAGTGGAAATTCGTGAGAACCAGCAGATTAAGTTGTGATCCTTTTATCTACAACTACAAGAAAAAGTGAAATACAAGAGTCTTAATAGGGATTTGGGGATATTTTATTCCAAGCCTCAAGTAATGTATGTTTGTAGAAAGTACATTTTATAACTGCGTTTGAAAAAGACATTAATCTTAAGGCACTTTCAAAAGTAAATGATGATTTTCAAAGTACGTTAAAATTATTTTATCTTGCTATCTGAAAATTTTGTATTCTTGAAGCACTTCTACTATGTCTCTCTCAATTTGGTTTTTTATTAATTTAAAATATTTTATTATGTCTGAAAGGTATTTATTGAATAAAAACACAAAAGTGTAACTTAAAACTAGAACATTTTTTTTTGATTTGAGAGTAAAACAATCATTTTTTAAAAAATAATTTGATATTCGCCTCTGAGTTTAAAAAAAAGGTTAATACGAAATTTGTTTTTAGTAAAAATGTCCTTAAAGTTTTCATTCAAATCTCTTTTTTTAAATTAACAATTCAAAGCAGTCAATTCTGTAAACATTAAAATATTTTCTAAATTATTTAAAGAAAAATAAATAATTTTAAAATTAGTATTTAATTAAATACTCTTGAATCAGATTTCATAATTTCATTTACTCCTATTAATTTCTTAAATAAAGGGGCTACTTATATTCAAAACATAACTTAAATTGAAAAATAAAGATATTTATTTAATAATAAATACAAATATCATTATTTAATGATAACATAAACATTTTTAATGAAACTAGATTTAATATCTATAAACCAGGTCCAGATCAAAGTTATATTCTATATCCATATATTTGAATATATTATTTTAAATTTTACTATAAACATTTTCACAATTAAAAATTTTAATGAGCTCCTTAAACAAAGCACATTAAAAAATCTGGCAGCCCAACCTGTCTAGTGGTTAGCGTAACTAACTATGGATGGGGAGGACCTGGGTTCGAATCGCAGCTCGAGCATGGATGTACTTTCTCTCTCTCTCTGTTTCTTGTCCTTTCCTCAGATGATGGATGTTTGTTTCCCACCCTATATACGGGTTTATGGTGGTGTGGCATGAGCGATGCTACTCGTACCACCGTGACTTGGTTCACAGCTGCCCACCGGGTAACGATAAAATGAGTAGCAGTTTCCGTCCTTGCTGTGGCAAATGAGCTAATGTACTTACTTGCTTAAGGGTGACCACCATTAGAAATGAAAAAATAATAAAATAAAAAATCTGGTTTAGTTTATTATATCAATAACACACAAATTCCATACATTCTATTATTAAAACATATTCATATATATATATATATATAAAGGAAAATGATAGACTATTAACATAATTATCAATAAATTAATTTATTTCATCATGATTTAGAATTCTTTATCATTTAATTAATTTTATTTTCAGTACATTTAAAACATAAAATATATATTTTATTAAGATTATTCTTATCTGAGAAATAAATAAATGATAAATAAAATAGTATATACTATAAAGATTAAATGAATAATTTCAAACTTCTGTTTAATTTCTTCCAGTTTATAATGCATAAATTAAGCTATTGTTGCATATCTTTATCTTCCTAATTTAATCAGACTAAAATAATGTTTTTTTCAACATTTTTACTTCCGAATATTTTATACACATTGGATTCAGAATAATTCTAAACATTTTTGAAAAATAAAAAGAATGCTCTGAGAAGAAAAACTATTATCCATCAATCATAATGCTAAAATATTGTTTGATTACACGTTGTTAATACAGAAATATAAACATCATTATTAGTAAAAATTATTATTTTAACTTGTATATTTTTTTATTACGACCACAATAGGTTTCATAATACTTTTTCTAATCTTATTCATAAAAGAATAAAACATGCTATAGAGAAATTAAAGTTAAGAAAACCATAATTTTATTTAAAAAAATTAAAAAAAGATTCAATTTTGTGAATATTAAACTCAGGTTAATGGCTTAATATTCACTTTTATATCGTTTATTGAAGATGTAAGAGAAAGAGAGAATTAATAATAATGAAATTTATTATATATAAAGATATAAAATCATAACTTCAGCAAACAGTCATATTGTTATAATTGTCCCTTTCACAGAGAAATTTTCTTTGCATTTTCTTCCCAAAAAACAACACGTTAACATGTATTTTTTTAAAAAATCAACATACCAGTGTGTACTTTATGGATAATTTAATGAACATACAGTTTTATAAATACATGCATTGCAAGATTTATTTTCTCTCTCATGCGGTATTGAATACCGCAGACATTTTTCCACTCATTTTCATATATTATTTCATAGGATTAACCTATTTATATTTAAACAGAATTATAAATATATATGCCATTTAAAAAAAAGCATATATTCTACTTTCAATGCAACTATTTAAATTCCAAATAAACTTTAAAATATTACTTCAAATAAATTGGGAATACAATATCAGTTGTATATTATATTTCTGACATAAAAATGTAACTATCACATTTTTAGTGCCTTAACTTAATAATAAATTTAAAAAAAAATTATAAAAATATTGATTTGTTGAAATAAACTTTTAATGATCAGACTTTTATGTGTTAAACTTCAGAACGTAATGTTTTTAAGTTTAAACTGAAACTTCTATGAAAATGCTTTTATGTGAAATATTTTGAAATTATTTTGTTAGTTTCTAAATAATTTAATAGAAAAATTGTATGTCTACGTTATTCACTGTTTCTTCATTGAATTTATTTGGTTTTTGGCTTTCAAGTATTTTCAAAAGTCTAGATACATATTTT
>JAPDSC010096391.1:117685-135125 GCA_026290005.1 Latrodectus geometricus
AAAATATGTATCTAGACTTTTGAAAATACTTGAAAGCCAAAAACCAATTAAATTCAATGAAGAAACAGAGAATAACATAGACATACAATTTTTCTATTAAATTATTTAGAAACTAACAAAATAATCTCAAAATATTTCACATAAAAGCATTTTCATAGAAGTTTCAGTTTAAACTTAAAAACATTACGTTCTGAAGTTTAACACATAAAAGTCTGATCATTAAAAGTTTATTTCAACAAATCAATATTTATATTATTTTTTTTAAAATTTATTATTAAGTTAAGGCACTAAAAATGTGATAGTTACATTTTTATGTCAGAAATATAATATACAGCTGATATTATATTCCCAATTTATTTGAAGTAATATTTTAAAGTTTATTTGGAATTTATTACAAATTTATAGAATAAATCAGTACTACTTATTTTGGATTTTTTCTTACAATGTTGTAATTAATAATTCTAAAAAGTTTCATTTTTAGGAATACCCAAATATTGGTGAACAAATAACGGTTGATAATAAACTTACATTTATTTAAGTTAGTGCAATATCTCTATAATTGTTTTCAGAAAGGAGACTAAGTTTTATATGAACACTTTGGGAGTCTTAATCGGATGTATTGCACAAACTTCCTAAGTAACAAAATTCATCTTCTATAAAGGTAGTCATTGTATTGAAAAAATATCATTAGCTGAAATAAATACGTGTAAAATAAATTTGACAAAATATATTTCATATAAATAAATGCATACTACATATTAAAGTTATTATAATGAAAACCTTCATTTAGAATTTATTGTATTCTTTTAGATTTATTTAGGTAAAAATAATCACATTGAATATTTCCATAACTCCATAAAATATAATATACTTCATGGAAATAGACCCTATAGCTAACTCCATAATATATTCAAAAATTTAAAGTGGCAATACTACTAAAATGGTATGATATTTCATGAATACGTGGTGACCATTATATTGTGAGAAATATTTTAAGTAACTCTCTCCTAACGGAAATCCTGCAGCAAACAATAGTTGCATTGAAAGTAGAATATATGCTTCTTTTTTAAATGGCATATATATTTATAATTCTGTTTAAATATAAATAGGTTAATCCTATGCAATAATATATGAAAATGAGTGGAAAAATGTCTGCGGTATTCAATTCCGCATGAGAGAGAAAATAAATCTAATTTTGCAATGTATGTATTTATAAAACTGTGTGTTCATTAAATTATCCATAAAGTACACACTGGTATGTTGATTTTTTAAAAAAAGACATATTAACGTGTTGTTTTTGGGATTTGTAGAAGAAAATGCAAAGAACATTTCTCTGTGAAAGGGACAATTATAACAATATGACTGTTTGCTGAAGTTTTGATTTTATATCTTTATATATAATAAATTTCATTATTATTAATTCTCTTTTTCTCTTACATCTTCAATAAACGATATAAAAGTGAATATAAAGCCATTAACCTGAGCTTAATATTCACAAAATTGAATCTTTTTTAATTTTTTTTTAATAAAATTATGGTTTTCTTAACTTTAATTTCTCTATAGCATGTTTTATTCTTTTATGAATAAGATTAGAAAAAGTATTATGAAACCTATTGTGGTCGTAATAAATATATCAAAAATTATAGCAAAGATGATACCTACTTTTAAGGAATAAAATATACAAGTTAAAATAATAATTTTTACTAATAATGATATTTATATTACTTTATTAACAAAGTGTAATCAAACAATATTTTAGCATTATGATTGATGGATAATAGTTTTTCTTCTCAGAGCATTCTTTTTATTTTTCAAAAATGTTTAGAATTATTCTGAATCCAATGTGTATAAAATATTCGTAAGTAAAACTGTTAAAAAAAACATTATTTTAGTTTGATTAAATTAGGAAGATAAAGATATGCAACAATAAATAATTTATGCATTATAAACTGCAAAAAATTAAACATAATTTTGAAATTATTCATTTAATCTTTATAGTATATACTATTTTATTTATCATTTATTTATTTCTCCAATAAGAATAATGTTAATAAAATATATATTTTATGTTTTAAATGTACTGAAAATAAAATTAATTAAATGATAAAGAATTCTAAATCATGATGAAATAAATTAATTTATTGATAATTATGTTAATAGGCTATCATTTTCCTTTATATATATATTTGAATATGTTTTAATAATAGAATGTATGGAATTTGTGTGTTATTGATATAACAAACTAAACGAGATTTTTTATTTTTTTCATTTCTAATGGCGGTCACCCTTAAGCAAGTAAGTACATTAGCCCATTTGCCACAGCAAGGACGGAAACTGCTACTCATTTTATCGTTACCCGGTGGGCACCTGTGAACCAAGTCACGGTATTACGAATAGCATCGCTCATGCCACACCACCATAAACCCGTATAGGGTTTATGGTGATGTGGCATGAGCGATGCTATTTGTAGGGTGGGCCACAATACATAGGGTGGGCCACAAATATCCATCGTCTGAGGAAAGGACAAGAAACTGAGAGAGAGAGAAAGTACTTCCGTGCCCGAGCCTGGATTCGAACCCAGGTCCTCCCCATCCGTAGTTAGTTACGCTAACCACTAGATAGGTTGGGCGGCCAGATTTTTTAATGTGCTTTGTTTAAGAAGCTCATTAAAATATTTAATTGTGAAAATATTTATAGTACAATTTAAAATAATATATTCAAATATATGGATGTAGAATATAACTTTGATCTGGACCTGGTTTATACATATTAAATCTAGTTTCATTAAAAATGTTTATGTTATCATTAAATAATGATATTTGTATTTATTATTAAACAAATATCTTTATTTTTCAATTTAAGTTATGTTTTGAATATAAGTAGCCCCTTTATTTAAGAAATTAATAGTAGTAAATGAAATTATGAAATCTGATTCAAGAGTATTTAATTAAATGTTAAATATAAAAATTATTATTTTTTTTTTAAAATAATTTAGAAAATATTTTAATGTTTACAGAATTGACTGCTTTGAATTGTTAATTTAAAAAAAGAGATTTGAATGAAAACTTTAAAGACATTTTTACTAAAAACAAATTTCGTATTAACCTTTTTTTTTAAACTCAGAGGCGAATATCAAATTATTTTTAAAAAAAATGATTGTTTTACTCTCAAATAAAAAAAAATGTTCTAGTTTTAAGTTACACTTTTGTGTTTTTATTCAATAAATACCTTTCAGACATATAAAATATTTTAAATTAATAAAAAACCAAATTGAGGGAGACAAAGTAGAAGTGCTTCAAGAATATAAAATTTTCAGATAGCAAGATAAAATAATTTTAACGTACTTTGAAAATCATCATTTACTTTTGAAAGTGCCTTAAGATTAATGTCTTTTTCAAACGCAGTTATAAAATGTACTTTCTACAAACATACATTACTTGAGGCTTGGAATAAAATATCCCTAAATCCCTATTAAGACTCTTGTATTTCACTTTTTCTTGTAGTTGTAGATAAAAGGATCACAACTTAATCTGCTGGTTCTCACGAATTTCCACTTAACAGAATCTTGTTTGAAAAATATTAATTTTTATTAGTTTAAGATTTGCTTTTAATAAAAGAGTTTTTAGTTCTTATGTTTGTTCAATTGGAATAAATGGTCTTTCTCTTAACGTTATCTAAAAGGTTTGTTATTTTTATCACCAAAATTAAAACATGAAATTTACATATAGTGTTCAGAAAAGTTTCTGTAAGCTGATAGTTTTAAAAATTTTTATTATGTTAAGGAGTAAATAAAAATCATTAATTTCACTGTCCTTAATACATTTTTAGTTTTGAAATTTTTCCTAAAAATTGTTGAAAATATTTCTGTAAATATAAATGTTTTTTTTATTTACGTTATCTTTTGTAAAAATAAAGAAAAAAAAACTTTTCTGATGATTATTAAATGATAAAAATTATATTTTTAAATTTAACATGATCTCGAATCAAGCTAAAAATACAATGACATATGTCAATACAATCACAATGAGATATGGAAATAAATCAATGAATTCGGCGGATATTATTTTATTTTTAATTTCTTAAGAACATATGATGAACTTGCATTTGTTTCACTTATGATGAAATATAATAACTAATTAAAATTTTGTTGATGAAAATCAAACTTTTTGTTGTATATTAAATACATAGGGAAACTTATGTTATTTGACGTATTCATTTCTCTATTGATAATAAACTCTACGTATCTATCAAAATACTTTGATTTAAAATTTTAAATATAGAAATTTATTTTCATAATTTAAGCCTTCATTTGAAAATTTAAAAAAATGTTAATTTTTTTTCTTTTAAATTATCAATTAATAAATTTATTTAATATTATTTGGTGAGACGAATTGTTAAACTGACTTCAATTATTTCTATTTTTTTTTTCTTTCAAGAAAAAATGAGTCATTAATACCAGTGACTTGTAAAAGGTATTTTGTTTAATACATGAAATGTAAATCGGTATCAATAATTATAGATGACCACATTAACATATCACTTATTGAAAAATAATTCACCAATTCTGATTAATAAAATGTTCTAAATATAATTTGAATTAAAAATGAGTAACATAAATAAGAGATTAAACAATTAAAAATGCTAAACAAAAAATAACGAAATAATTTCCCAAAAATCTCATTGCGTCAAGATTTAAATTTCTAAGAAAAATTTCTAATTTTGAAATTAAATTTCTAAGAATTAGTCATTTTATTTGAAAAGATCTCATATTATATGTTTGATTTTGCTATTTTTAATGAATTTCTTACAGAAAAACATTCTCCTTTCAGAAAATAAATTATTCTAAGTCATAAAAATAATAATTAATATATAGAAATATGACTTACATCTTTGAGTTATCTGTATTTTTTTCAATTATTTTAAAAATAGATTTTTCTTTTTAAAAACTAGGAAATCTGTTAATGTACGTTAAAAAGTTAAACAGTATTACCTTAATAACATGGTTTTTCTCTTATGTAAGGCATGAAAAATAAATTAATTAATTTGTGCCCATCAAGTTTATTTTTGATGAATAATTTTTATCTGTTACTAGAAAAACTAAAATTATTCTTCAAGTTTAAGAACCTAATTTCTTACTTCACCACTATCATCTATTAAAACGTAAGATGCAAATGCATAAGTGTAATATAAATAGGTAAATAATATGTTTGGCTTAGTTTTGTTTTAAATTTCATATCATGTTTTTATCAAAACTCTTTTATGATGACAAAAAATATCTTTTTTATCTTGCTGAGTTTGAGTAATATTGTTTGTTAAAGGAAATGAAACAGAAAAAATCTGCAAAAATGTAGTACTCACAACATAGTTTTGCATTCTTCTCGTATCAATCTACTACACATGTACAAATGTTTAAAAAATGTAATGCTTATAATAGACAATGTATCGTATTTTAATATCAAGTACTGAAGAAATTTATTCCATATACCCTATGGTACTCTGATGCTAGGAATCGTTTATTTTTCATGAAAGTAAATTTGATTTTAAGATTTGTCTTTTAAGAGTTTGAAATGTAGTGGAGTTATACTGTGGTAGAAAAACTCAATGAAACTGTAGAAAATACGTTGTGAACCTTTTACAATCTTTATCCCCTGTGGCCACGTAAAAGAGAGCTGGTTTCTGAGAAAGCAAAGAAACTCTTTTTAGATCTTTTTCAGTGCCCGCAGGTGTAAGGACCTTCAAAGTCACTTGAGTTATTAGTAAAGAAAAACATAAAACTTGAGAGTAAGGAAGAATGTTGTCTGTCGACAAACTTTGAATAAAATAAATTTCTTCGGTCAAATTCTTAGCCTCAAAACATTTTTTTTTAAATTAAACTTATTTTCTAACCATACTAGTAAATCTTGATTAAGAATAAATAAATTGTCATATTATAATGATTATTCAATTTTTTTATGCTATTTTAAAATAGATTATATGACATAAAATGAAAATTATTTATTTAAAGATTATATGCATCAGTATATAATCTATACAAAAATATATAAAACTATTGCACAGTATTTTGAATATCTACTTCTTTTTTATTTCCAGAAGAATGCATAGTTACAATGTAGTATAATGGTAAAAGGAAATTAATGAATACATCAATTACTATCCCAAAAGATTCAATTGCAAAAAATAGTAGTGTAACTTTTATTTCCATTGTTTAAAAAGCACTTAATGAAAGCTTAGAATCTGTCACTTCGGAAATCTTTATTTTTGGGTAAGATGGGAGTTCAAAAATATACAAGAATATTTGTACTGTTCAAAAAATAAAATAAAATTATACAAACTTAATTAATTAAAACATAACAAAAATATTATTAAAATTTGCTATACAAGCATTTAATTTGAGAACAATTTAAAATTCATGATATTAGATGATATTAAATGTATAGAATAAGCTTACTTAAGAAAGGAAATAAAACTCTCATGCATATGTATTAAAGTAGATTAATTTTTCATACATAAAATTTTTATAAATTAACCAAAGATGATCAGAGAATCATTTTAACATTCTAACGTTGGAGCATAAAATATTCAAGTATTAAATGCAAACATTAATAAATAGTAAAAATAAATCATTGAGTTCATTTTAATGTGGATGTATTGAAGATCCTCAGTTAATTTTCACAAATTTGTAATATGCCAATATATTTAGAACCAAACAAAATTTTCTCAAACTTACAAAAATACAATAAAATGAAATAACAATGAAGGCTTGATTTTTTTTTAAATTCCATTACCAAATTAAAAGTTTAATTTTTTAAATGATTTAAACTTTCACTCACTAGGGAAATTAGTATCATTGTATAAAGTATGCTTTATACAATGATACTAATTTACTTTAATTATGTAATTATTATTAATTTTATTATTACTTTAATTTACTTTATACAATCATAATAATTAACTTTTAGAGAGTTTAAATAAATTATTTAAAAAATGGATAAATGCAGTATCCAAAATTCCTGTTTTATTTTTTGCGCTATTTGTTTTCTTGTAGTGATTTTCACTTTTTATCTTACACTTTTATACAGACATTGCATTTTTAAAAATATTATTCATTTTAAAAATATATTCGTGTTTAAATAATACTAAAATAATAATTATTTAGCTGCTTGCAGCTCCTTAATTAAGGAGATGTCAGCATAAGTCATTACTAAGAGACATTAATTTTTTCTAAAACATGTTATAATTTGGTAATTAAAAATTCTTATTTTAGAAAGTTTTAGCAATAAAAGAAATTTAAAATATGTTATTTACAATTTTATTAAGTTTGCTGTTATTCATGTATTTTAAATCTTAATAAACTAATCCTTCTGGAATCATAAGGTTATCACAGCCAAATATTAGAGTAGCCAAATATTAGAGAGTTTTAGCAGCTTGCAATATACAAATGTATTTTTTAATGAAAAAACAAAAACTCAAAAGAATAAGTTTTTAAATTTAAATACTCAGAAAAATCAAATTTTCACATGGAGCTATTATTTAAATTATTTAAAAATTTTTATGGTTTGTAATAGTTTTTTTAAAATTGATGTCTAAATTTTAAAAAAAATACCTCAACCAAAAATGTATTACGCAAAATTTGAAAGAAACAATCGTACATAAAAAAAAACAAGGCTTTTAAATCTTTTTCGCGTAGTAGTAAAAATATCACCACGTCAATCTGCTTAGTTCCCACAGTTTTCAATTTAATGAGTTTCTTTCAAGAAAGGTTAATGTTGTTTGTTTTAAATTAACTTTTAAGAGAGTAGTTTTTTCTTGTTTCTGTGGTAAGTAAAAAGCAGATTAATTTGGAAATTAATCTATTTCATTATCATATATCGTCATTCTTTGGATAAATTTTGCTAAAATATTTAATGAATAAGTTTTGACTGTAGCATTTATTTGAAAATCATAAATAAATAAATACTTGAAATCAGGATTGTTATAGTAATTATATAATTTGTATAAAGAGAAAAAATTATGATTTACTTTGAATTAAAATTATATCTTATTATAAATTCTATTAATGTTGATTATTTTTGACATTAAAAGTATGTTTAAAGCTATACTTTTTAAGAACAAACTAGTTTTAAAATAATTAAGAGCATATTTTTTAAAATGTAAACTAGCAACTGATTAAATTTGTTTCATTTCATCCTTTATCTTCTTTTTGAAAACTCCACCCTATATCTTAACATTTCAAAATATATATCAAAATATTAATTATGTTAAAGTTACTGTTCCATTTTAACTTCTCACATTTAAATAATTAAAATTTATTTCTTTATAAACTTTTACACGTAAACAAGTTAGTAACTTTCTTTTTTGTGTAAATTCGTTACATAATATATAAATATTCTTTATTCAAAATTTGACTTATATTATTTAACGATGCAAATCTTTTCTTTTTTTTATATTTCCGACAGTCATAAAATTGTTCTGGTTAATCCTAATAATCTTATCATTTTTATTCTATCAAAAGTTTTCCCTTTTGAGTCACTTTGTAATTTGAGAATGAAATTTCAAATTGTAAATATTTTGAAATATGAGTTTTATAATTAAAAAGGAGTTATTTGGCTTTGTGTCAAGAAAAGTCATTAACTTTTTCTATAAAATCAAAAAATGACTTTATAATTTATAAATATGAAACATTTGTTATGAAAATAATAAATGATTAATGACAAATGTTATTATATGAACATAAAAGTTCTAAAATTCGAATCACAAAAACACAATTGTAGCTCAATTCATGGAAACTCAAAGTGTAATAATAATGAAAAATTAATCATGCGCACAAAATTATTTCCAATTTTTTAATACATAATGTAGTATTCATGATTATTCAGATTTTGAAAGATATAATTCTTTTAATGAATTTCTTTTTAAACATTCATTGAACAAATTACTTCCTTTATTAAAATGCATTAAAAAAATTGCTTATGGCTGAGAATTGTGTAAAAATATTGAATCCACGTGCTCCATAAAATGTGTTCTTTCAAAAGAAAAATATTTTTACTGAGTACCTTACAATGGGTTATATTTCTTATGTCTTATATATGCCAGATTTTGAAGAATCTAATCAATCATAAATTGTCTTCGCAATTTCTAAAATTTTAATAATTTTGATGTTTTAGTCTTAAATGCTCTTTTATAGCAAATTATAGTTTATTCATTTCATAAATCAATTTGTTTTCTCAGCTGTTTCATTTTTTTATGCTGAAGCTGAGTTTAGTAAAATAATCACTTCAATTCTTACTTGAATAGCATTCATTTTCTGTCATTTATTATGCTATAAAATGAAGAATATATTTATTAAACTCGCTAGTGTAATGAAGGAGAATTACATGTAACTTACAGAAAATGAATAAAATTTGATATTTTCTTTTTTACTCCTTAAAGAAATGCAGTGAATAAATAACACTTTTAATCTTTAAATATTTTTTTTTCTTTTTTAATTCGGATAATTAGAAAAATAATAACATTATTAAAATACATATTGTTTTAGAAATAAAGAATTATCAACTTTGCTAAAGTATGATTTCAAACTGGTAAAACATTTTCCTTTAATTTTCTGGATGGCAATACAATTTTCTTGTCTTTAACTTTTGCTCATCAAAAATTAGAAACCCCGTTACTACAAATACAGTTTAAAGAGTGTTTTTCTCAAAATATAGTTTATGTTATATTTAGTTATTTTGGTTGTAAAATTTAGAAATATTCTTTATAATAAGCAGTCCTACAATCTCGTCAATAGCTGTGTACCTGACAAGGATCACACATGTATACAGCCAGGGCAAGGTTTTATATAGCAAAAATCATCTTTTACAAAAGGTTCATTAAATCCATTTTTCATATAGTTCTATCCACAATAAAAGATACCTTGTTTAATTTAGGAGATTTTTTTCATAACCAAAACCAAAAGTTCTATGCGAGAAAATTAATTAGCACTTTCGTAATTATATTTATATGCAATATATAAACTCTATTTATGAAACACGTCTCCTAGAAGATATTTAAATGTTTTAAACGCACATTACTTGCTGCTATCCGAAGTGAACTATAACAATGTCTATCTAAAAGAAACGTGTTTAAAATGTATTTTCAATACAGAAATATGATTTTAATTACTGGAAAATGATAAGCCTATCAAATAATTTTCATTATCAATTATTTATCGCCTCTTTTGAGGTTTATATTTTCAGACATTTTTTCTATCATAAAATAGCGTTTCTTTTGAAATCATTCAATATTTTGTATATTTAAAGTAACACATCCAAAAAAATATAGAATTTCTTCTATAGTAATTAAATTTTCTTGGTAGTTTAGAATGAATCCCTCATATGAAAGTTATTTTGATCTTTGACATATATTTGGAATTTATAGTTAAAATATTAAATTTACGATCATAATTATATGAGAGCTGAAATTTTAAATTATTTTTAATTATGTTTTGGGGTATGAAATTCATACCTTTTATATTGATTTTAGGTAATCTATGAGGTCAAACACAGCTTTAGAAAAAATATTAATCATCATAAAAATTAATTTGAAATGAGTTACTATTTAAAAATTTATTTAAAGTATATAAAAATACAATCAAAAAATGGGAAAATATTGTTAATGCTTCATTCTCTAAAGAATGTGAAAATCCCTACTACAATGATTTTATATTTTAAACGATATAAAATAAAAATACGAAAATTATTTTTTATATTATTCTTTAAATCCTTGATCACATAATGATGATTTATTTTGTAAATATTTTAATATATTTAGCAATACTTATCATTATTATATTAATCAAACAATCAACTTTATTTATTGAGATCAATCAACTTCATTATTGATTTTGCATTCATGTAAAAATGTTTTGGATTTCTGAGAGTTTTTAATGAGAAAAAATTAAAAACTTATTAATTCTAAATGTAAGCAATTCATTTATTTTTTAATGAATACTAAAACTGCGATAGTTGTTTAATACTTTCGAAAAATTAGACATGGGTTTAATTGAAGTAAATATTTTAGTAACTTTTACAATATCAGATTTGTTTATTTTTCTTTCATAAGAAAAAATTAAACTATTAAAGTTGCAAAATAGTTTACATCATAAGTTGGTAAGTAATTTAATTTTTAGAATTATATGAAATATTGCTTATAATCAAACTTGAAAATGTGTTAGCCACTGAATTGAAAGCCAGAAGCACATTTTACAGTATCAATTAATGTTATTCAAAAAGTAAGAGAGCCAAATGCGGTTACAGTCAGTTGTCGTAGTTGAAAGAAGAAATAAAATTTGAAATTCTTCGAAACTTGTCATTAAATTTCTGCTGAAAAGTTTGCTTAATTAAACAATTTGCTGAGCTTATAATTTTTAGAAAGGGTAGAAAGCTTATTTTTGCAAGATTTAATTAAAATCTGATACTTAGAAATTTTCCACTAGAATTATTCTTAACATTCAGAAATACAAAACATTCGGAAAATTAAATAGACAGAATTTTTTTTAGGAAAATAGAAGTTTATTTATCATATTATATCCTTCAATTATTGTAAATTTCATTTTAGCATAAATTAAATTAAAATATTTATATTTCTGTGTTATTCTAATATGATATTAGTTATTATAGGAAAATATTTGAAGTAGAATAATTAATACTATTTTAAATAAAAGTAAAATGTTAATTAGAGGTGACTAAAAATGCTGCTTATATTTAAATTGATAAACAAACTTGTTATTTTAGACATCAATAAGCACGAAAATGTTAAGTAAATTATTTTAATAAATTATTTCTAAATGGTTTTCATGTAATATTATATATGTTTTAGCTTTAGTCATAAGAATGCAGACACTTTTCTTTTTTATAAGATGTCATAAGTTTTATTAAATCATATAATATATAACAAAACGAACATCAAATTAAATATTATGATAGATTACTAATATTTAAATAACATTTCCAAGAAAACGGCGTGCAGAAAGAATTATTTAATTTGGAATTAGTTAATGGGGGGGGATGTAACACTGACGACTATACATGCATTTTACATTTTAGCACATTTATTTTGTATTTTTCCGGCAGTATAAGTATTCTGATATGCCTAAATATATTACGTGTAAAAATTATACTGAAAAGTATAATTTTACCCTATGCAATTCTATAGGAATTGAGTAAAATTTTTCCCTAAATTATATAACATGTTTGAAGTATATTTTACTATTTAAAAACAAACAAATCTCTAGCATCATGATATTTTGATTAATGATTTATTCATTGCTTTAGATATCTATTTACATAAAATACGAAAAATGAAAATGCATTTTAACAAATATAGTGTTAGATATAAGTTTTTTTAATTAAGTTTTTCTTAAATTAAAGTTTATAATTTTAAAAATAATACATGGGTTTTCGTAATTCAAAATACTTTATAGATACAACACACATGAAACATAAAATTATGATCATTTATTAAATAATAGTCCAAATAGTTACTAATAAAATTAACAACTCAATTTAAATATTCCATGTGTAAATTGGATAATGTTGCATTTAGAATTATTTCAAATCGAAAATTAGTTTAAAAAAAGTACAGTATGAATCAGCTTCAATTCAATGGACAGGACAGATATCAATAGGAAACAGACATGAATATGTGCTCAATAAATAAAACACTTAAAGATTTCAAAATTTTAAATGTGAAAATATATCTATGGTTACTAGAGTGATTAATTTAACTTGTTTCAGTTTTGTTTCTTATTCAACTTCGTTTATGTGTTCATTCACCCTTCCACTAAATTCTCCACGAAAAAGCTGTAAAAGATAATAGAAAAAGCAACTAATTTGCAAATATATCCAGATCTTCAACTTATGCCCGTGATTAAAATTATAGGATTTATAAGAAATTGATTTTAAATAACAAATACTAAATAATTAAAATAGCTTGATCAATATGAGACCTATTTCTTTGGCGGCAATAAGTTACACAGTATGCTTGTGATCAATATACAAAATTTACATAATCTGCCAAAGAAATTAAATCCGTACAATCATTTGAATTTTTTTAATTATATTATCAACAATGTGCATTGTTATTAGGCAATATTTTATTTGTTTATTTTTACTTTTAAATTTTGTTGTATTATTTATGAAATCATTATTCTTACAAAAAATAATTGTAACATTTTAAGAGAATATTTATTTCCTAAAATAATCTTAATAATTTATCCAAAATATGTACCTTATATTTTTTTGTCAAAAATAGCCTTTTGTAGAGATATAACTGCAAAGACTCTTGTCAAAGAACTGTATATTTAATAAGTAAAATATAATATATAAAATTATTTTTAGTTTATTTTCAACAATTGAGGAATATGAGGAATTGAAAATTTTCATTTAAAAGTTGGTTATCATGATATATTTAATTTGAACGTAATGAAATAACATAGAGAAAACATTTTGAGCTTAAATATTTTTCTATTCAATACTTTATTTTTTTATATTAATAAAGATATTTTTCCCAAACTTCCTTTTAAAATGGTAGTGAATTGTATGTTTATGATAATTTCAATTATTATGAGTATATCCAAACATTATTACTAGGGGCATATTGGTTAGAGTTGATAGTTTTATCAATAAAACAATTTCGTTGAATGAGTTATTCAAACAGTAAAAATGGTAGTTTTTTAATAAATATTTTCATAATGATCTACAAAAATAATTTTAATATTGTTGATTACAATTAAATAAGAACTTTTATTTACGAATTACGAAAAGTTTTAAAAATATATTTCGCTAAAACAATTATTCTTGAAACACTTTCTTTTATAATTTTCCTTACATTTCTAAATATCACGTATAAATATAAATGTATATTATCCATATATGCATCCCTGGTAATGGTATTAAAAATATTTACTTTTTCAACCATATGACATAAGTCTTAGATTTTATTTGAAAACACTGATGAACAAATATAAATATCAATACTTCTCTTGACTATATTATCTTACACATCTAATTTTAACAATTTGAAGTATCTTTAAATATTCATCTCAAAAAGGTTACTAATACCTAGAATTTTCATGATTCTAAATCAAAAATAAACATTTCATTATATTGTAAGGTAACATAAAGACGAGATGACTACATTGTTAATAAGTTCAAGTGAAAGAGAAATATCGATTATACAGGTCCTCTTTGAAATAAAAAGGCTGAATATAATTCAAAGGATGTGTCGAATTATATTTATGTTTTATACATAAAATATAAGAATTATGTATTTTAAATTCTCAGCTAATGTGTTTCATATTTTTTCTCAATAACTCTTTCCATCTGTAAAATATCACACATCCGAAATCATTATTTTAAAAGTAAGCTATGATGTTGTACTTTATGCGTAGTCTAATAAGTAAAAGAACATTGAAAAGGATGCAATATACATATATTTTAATCTTATGAACAACATAAATTTACTCAATCTTACAATATTGCTAATGTAAAACACAGAATATTTATATTGTGCATTACTTTCGCATACAGAAATAAGTTTCAGTAAGCTTAAATGCACATTAAGGGTTTATTCAAAATAAAATGCATATATTTTCTTGCATTAAATCAAATAGCAAAAAAAGTGCGTAATAAGTTTTAAATTACATTGTATGCATGGATAAATCAAAATTATATGCAATATGCACATTTCAAATATTTCTCCTCATATCTATGTACATAAATGCATAAAATTAATGGTATCAATAATTTAAATATGCTACTTATTTTTAATTTAAGAAGTAAAAAGTTTTTTTAAACAAGCTTACTATTTTGCTTAAAAGAGAAATTTCCTTCAGTGAATAATTATTCAATAAAAACAGCTAAGCACAATTGTAGAATTGATACAAAATTTTCTATTGGAATATCCTCTAATAATTTTTAAACTTGCAAATGTTATTTTTTTCTATATATTTATCACGAAACAGTTTTTTAAGAACTATAAGAAATAATATGAGAAACTGGAATCAAACAGTTTTTTAATGTTAGCAACATGAAAATATTTTTCAAAATTATTTGTTTTCAAAAGAAAATAAATATTTCATATCACTCAATAAAGGTTTTTTCTGCCATGATTATTATCCTTAGTACATAAAAAATATGCAAATATTTTATAAAATATTTCCTAATTTAAATAAATAACAAAACACTTTCTTAATATTTCAGAAATTCACATATATAAATATTTATGTCTCACGTTTAAACTCACTACTGTAGATTTTTCTAACTAAACTGTAATTATTTACAAACATCTGCAATAATATCTATTTCTGTATACTGAGAAGGAGAATTGTTATGGAATGTAAATGATAGTAAATTAATTAAGAATTTCTTAGTGAAAAAACTAAATCAATCATGGAAATTACCAAAAATTATTTTGAAGAATATAAAAATTCGTTTTCAATACCAATCAATCAAGGAAAAAATAGTAAAATAATGAAAATGTATGTACACAAAAATTATAAAACTATTAAAAATAAAATAAATAATATTAAATAGACGGATTTTAGTTTAACTTCAATTTTTATTTAAAAGGATTTTTTCGTTAAAATATCTTATCATATAGCGGAGTATCTCAGTTAAGATATTTGATATTTAAACAAACTATCTTAGAACTTTCAGCAAATTTTGCAACAATTAAAACGATAATACATTACGTAAAGTTGACATAAAGAGACATTCCATAATATTACAAAATGAATACCGAATTGTTCTTATTTTGAATGGTTTTTATTTTTGGAACTTTTTGACAGTCAATCAGAAGAGCACATTTTTTCTATCAGTATCATGCATAGTATAAATAAATATATTTTTTTAAATTTCGAATACATTGTTTAAAAATAGAAAAAACAATAATTGTAACTAGAAAATATATAGATATAGAAAAAATAATTATATTTTCATATTATACTAATATAACAGAAATTTTATTAATAAATTAATCTATATTTTATGTTAGAAATTATGAAACAGAAAATGAAACTTGTAAATTATGAAAAATAATTGCAATTTTTAGGAGCATTCTAGTTGAAATTATAGAAATGTTCAAACTGATGAAAGAATAGTTCTCTATCTTACACATTGAACTATGTGATCTATAAAAGAATAAGAAAATAATGAAAAAAATATCTATACTATTATCATTTTATAGCTTTTAATTATAATTAGTTTTGTAAACAAGGTATTTTTTAGCATTGAATAACATGTTCAACAAGTAAGATTTTTATAAAATTGAGAAACACGTACTCTAGTACACATATATATATGATTGTTCCTTTTATGTAAACATATGGAAACGCACTTTTCCACGATGAAATCAATTTATGTATAGGTTAAAACTCTTATTGGTTTGTTTGGTGTCTTTGTATTGATTGCTCAATTTTTCTACTGGATACTTAGAAATGGAATTTAGAATTTAAATTGAATTCAAATCACTTCAAAGATATATTTCCAAAGTAAAAATCGAAATAATGAACTGAGCTCTTATTATATAAAACTTTTTGCAATCATTTTTAGAATAAATTTGGCCACAAATGTCATTTATAATCAATCATGTTATTAATTGTATTTCAGTTTCATTATATAATTTTATTCTGGAAATTTTAAAGTATAAGATATAATTACATTTAATCTGACAATACATCATCTCTTTTCTTAATGTGAAATTACGTGTGTCACTTTACTTATGAATTCTAGCACATCATTTAAAAATGTCTGGATTATATTTTAACTTTCTAGTTTCTGCAAAAATATCTTTAATCCTAAGAATCCTAATCCTGTTTGGATCTATTAGTTTTTGCATAATTATTATCAAGCACTTGTATTTTTTGTGACAATGATAATCAGATATAGTTGTATACTTTGCCCTTTTTCAGCGTTATCTTCTGATATTACTGAGTTTAGCTTCTACTATAACTGAGCTGTAGCAGCTATGTGATGATATTCACTAAATTGTTATAAGGAAATTCAGCACTTTTATTTTATTTGATTTTTGCAATATGGTTAATTTCCTGCTACCAGAAAAAATCCTAAAAAAATGACTTTATTATAGTAACCTTATAAATTTTTTTATTTTATTTTTAGCAAACTAAAAATAAAATTAAAAAAAATCTATAAAATGACCTTATATAGATTTTTTTATTTTATTTTTACTTTTTTACCAAATTTTAAAACCAAATTATTTAAGAACAAAAGCTGATTTTGACAACAATTATTTGTATTATGAAAACATCAGATTATAATGAATTAGTCGAAATAAAAAAAGTAAAGTAACGAAGTATAATTAAAAAACAAACAATCAAAATAATTTCAGAAAAGGCATATTCATATTATTTGTCTGTCTAGCGTTTCATTTCTTACAGTTTTTTTTT
>JAPDSC010096395.1:0-20599 GCA_026290005.1 Latrodectus geometricus
ATAATAGCTCATCAATAATTATTTCTAAAAGTTTTGGCCAAATGTACTGTTATTTTTGATTTATTTCTTTGAATTAGAGGAATTTTAAAATTGTATTATGTTTAAGTGATGTTTGTAAAAGGGAAAAATGTAGATTACATACTCCCATTCAGTTTTTTTAAAAAATAAGTTGTGATTTTATGTTTGACTTAAATGTGTGATATTTAGTTTGTTGAAAACATTCAACAAAATATAATATATAATAAAAATATTGTGGTATAAATTCACAGTATTATCCATGTTTTATTTATTATCCATTTTGTATTCTCTATCTACTTAACTTCTATTTTCATTGATATAAATTTTTCTCAACAAAGTTATTTTATGCACATTCAATGAAATATTTCTCGTATAAATTTTACCACAGGTCAAGATTTTTTCCCATGGACACTAGAAATAAATAACTGGAGTATTTATTCTATTCAGCAAGATGAAAATATTAAAGAAGCTGTTTTACTTTGGCCTTTGACTGTATCAGCCACAGTCGCTTTATCCCAAAAAAGTAATCAAAATCAACCAGCTTTGTGTATTCATATGGATTGTAAAGCGTTACATATAAATATTTCAGCTTTTCAAGTAAGTCTCTTCCTTAGTAAAAAATGTCAATTTTTTTACTGTCAAATTTTTATAATTTTAAAAATGCTGAAAAATATTTCCATTAAATTGGAAATTTAATGGAATTAAATTGTCTGCCTTATCTGACTCTCCATTTTATAGCTCAGTATAATTAACACTTCATAGTAAAACATAGGTTAATTTTGTAAAGTGTATAGAATTGCATTGATTATAGGAAAATGACATTCTGAATAAAATGTTCTTGCCAAACTGTTCTTACAATGCTGTTAAAGGAAAAGAGATATCCAACACATTTCGATATAAAGGTTTTATTGAAGATATCGCTGTAACTGAATAAGAGCAAAGAATAGTTATTTGCCAGCTTGGTTAAAGATTAGTAGTTCATGTATGAACTCCATCAAAGAAATAAAAAAAAATTAAAAATCTGACACTCATATTTTTTTATTTTACGATTTATTTATTGTTTCTAACAAGTTCATAAAAACGAGCATATACTGTGTTTCATACTTGTTAGGAGTCATTTGTGTCTTTAAATAATGATCAATAAACTTCTCAGTTCATGAAATTCTCTCAACTCAAAAAAAGCAATTCCAATTTAAGAAAAACAAATTAATTTTTCTCGTTATATTCCCATCATTACTAGATTCATTCAAAATAACATCTAAGTGTGTTAGATGAAAAATATCACATGTTATATTATACCTTAGAGAGAGAGAAATTATCAAACAAATTAAAGACTATGCTTCATCTTTGATTTTTCTCTTATGATTGGTTTATCAGCCTTCTAAAATATGATTAAATATTCCAAATGTAACTGAAATGTAGAGAACCTAAAACTTTAAATTATATTTTGTGTACTTTTTAGATATGTGTCAGGGGAACAGGCAGTTTCATCAGAAAGATAAACTGATCATCAGTTATCACTAAGGTTAAAATGTTTTATAAATACTCTGACTCATATATCCCATATATACCGAATGGCTGCAAACTTATTGTAATATATATATATATATATATATATATATATATATATATATATATATAAATTGAAGTGCCTAATAGTAATAGTATTAGTTACACTGTAATTGCTCCAACCTTTTAATTTATTATTAACTAAAACATATTTTCAAAATTAAGCCATTTTGGTTTCATTCCAAAATTTACTCTTGCCTTTTCTTATATGAATGAATTGAAAGTGGCCAAATAATGGACGGAAATTATTGGTATAACTATCTATTAAATATAATGGGTCGTTAAATTTTTTCAGTTATTAAGTACTGTCAATATCCATTTATAACGGAGTTTTAAAGTGATCATTGTAAAATTGCATAGCTTTAATTTGTTTTCTTCGAAATTGCTGATTTTACTGTTCCAAAAACATTAGAGTTAGTTACTCCTTTTTGCTGTAAATATCATATATTTGATTTGCTTCACACCTAATAGAATTATGATTCGAAAAATGGGAAATAAATATTTTATTTCATTGATTTTAGTACGAACTTTTTTTTTTAGATTTGATACTTAATATTTACTAAGGTTTGATACTTAATTCTTTTGCATGTGATATTATATTTTTAAGATACAATTGTTGATGCTTAAAATTTCTTTCTGAATTCCCAGCAATATGTTTTGAAAGAAGATATTTTGATACTTTAAATTAAGTAGATATTGCTTTAGCAACTTTATTTCTCATAAAAATTTTTCTATTTATTCAGCTTATTGTGTGAGAATGTTATTTCATTTAATTTCTTTTATAAATTAATGTTTAAATGATGAAAGTGTTTACTTTTCATTTAAAAACGTTTTGGACCTATTACATTTTACCTTAATTGCTAATTTAAATTTTATATTTTTCTTTTTTAGACAGAACTTTTTGCGCAATGTTTCACAACCCTCTATACAATTCTGAGTTTTATTGAAAAATTGAATTCCTGGATTTCCAGTTTCCATTTATCTACTGTGACTGTACCAGAATATGAGGTTAAATCAAAGTCTGCATATCATTCCAAAAAAACATCAAATGGGGATACAAAATCATCTGATGCTCTAGGAAAGGAACGTTCAAAGAAATTAACATTATGGGCTCAGTTCACACTTTCCAAACTTACTGTTGTTTTCTTAACAAAGTTATCCCAAAACATTGATTATACAAGTAAGTAAAATAATTAGTTATGAATTCAATTTAAAAACGTTGAAAAATCATTTATTTGTTTTTTTGTAATGTTTGATATATTAACACATGAAAATTTTGTTTTTCTAAAGATTTTTAAAAATAAGTTTTTTTAGAATGCAGAAAAGTCTCAAAGAGTTTTATAAATAAATTAAGCAAATCACTTTTTTATTTTGAGGAGAATAGAAGCTTTTTAATAAAATATATGCAATATAAGAAACCTGATATTTGTTTCATAAACCTTTAATGGTGAACAACTTGTATAATTTAACTGTGCTAATTGACTATATTTAAGACCAAATAGAAATAACTTATGTTTTTATTGAAATTCTTGAATTCATCTCCAGTAAAATATGTTTTTCTAAATTACTTAGTCTTAGGACAATTTTCTTTTCTGTTATAGTTAAGTTTAAAGAAAAATTTTGGTGTTGATTGTTTGGATATTTAAAATTAAATAGCGTTCTTAATTTAAGAAAATTCTGTTAAAACCCAAAACAAGCAGAATAAAGAATTTTCTTAGTTTATGGTCTAAGCATTATTTAGTATATATTTAAAACCATTAACATAAAAAATTTATGAGTTGTATTGAAGTAAGAAATAGTTCTTTATGGATAATTTAAAAAAAGTGTTTGACTTTTTATTACAAAAGCTTTTGTCTGAAGACCCCACATTTGAGGCTAAATCATCTTACATTATTATTAAATGTGATGTAGCAAATGGTTGTTGTACTTCAGGGAATGGTTTAAAATTCTATTAATGCTTGATATAAAGTAATTGTATAGAACATTGTTTAAAAGTTACTTTTTGTTTTTTAAAATTTATTAAAAAACTCTCTTTTTGTCCTTTCTTTAAAGATATTTTTAGTTCATGTAGCTATATTTGGATCACAAAATGAGAAGTTTTCTGCACAGTATACATAATTTTTTAATTGAAATGGCTAGTGAATGTGAAATATGAAAATTTTGTATTTGTAATTCTCATTTTACATGCGAAATTCACCAGTAAAGTTTACTCTTGTTTTATCAAATTTGTACCTTGTGAAAATGCTGGAAAATTGAAATTGAAACTTTGAAATCTCATGTATATTGATCATTTAAGTTGAGATAGTTTTCTTGAAAGATATTACCATTGTTTTTCAGTTTCTTCTACAAAATATTTGGTAAGAATAATTAATAATTATTCTGATTATTAGTACAGACAACTTCAAGTTTGTGATTGGAATTCTTGACAAGTTGTTGAAAACATAGTCCATATGCAGTAGGAGTTTGCCAATAAAGATACTATATTCCTCTTTTATCCTTCCTATTATGAAAATATTACTTATAATACTTTAACCTTGCTACTTAGGCATATTACACCATGCTGATTCAATTTGAATTCCATTTTTAATTTGACAGCTTGATAAATAATGAAACTGAATTTAAAACCATTGCTATTTGTTTTAAAAACCTGCTGTAAGTTTTTTTTTTTTTTTTTTTTTTTTATAATTGTATTGTCAGTGTAGACATTTGATTTTATTGATTTTACCATTCATTCTTGTTTCCCTATATTTTTTTCTGGAATACCGGAATTCAGGTTTTAGTATTTCAGATATTTAATTACATTAATAGATATTTATTTTCACTTAACATTTAGAAATATCAGATTGCATGTGTGGTCATATCAGTATTTCATTATTTTCTAGTCTGATTTTATTAGTATAAAATTGTTTTTTTCTTTTTTCCTGAGCTTATGCATTAAATCATGTTTTATGGTTGCATTAATCATGGCAACTATCATGTCCTTATAATTTTACATGGCTTCCATAAAATAGAAAACTGTGTGCTAGAGATTTTTTTTTTTTTTTAACAAAATACACAATAACTATATAATATGGATTATGGATTATAGCAATTAAGCCACATTTGAAGTTTTTTATTTTCATTTTTTAACAAATGCTTTTTTTAAAACATTAAAATTTGTGGGTCTCCTGAATTATGTTTAAATTTTGATAGTTGTTTTTTCATGAATATACTTATATTAGGAATTATAGGTGGTTTCTTTCCAAACATTTTCAATATCTCTATGAAGAATGTTTCAATATTACTTTAAATATTATTAAAAACTTGTATAAATCAATACCTAGGTGAATCCCAGCTGTATTACTTGCTTAATGTAGTTCTACACTATATTAGTAAAGGATTCATTATAAACCTAAGGTATTTCCATCATTTTGATATCCTCCTGTAGTTATTAATTTTATTTGTGAGACTCACATTGTTATAAATTAAAGTTAAGATGGTAAATTTACCCCCCTAGGATAAAATAATCACATTTCTCTTTAGAAAGTAAAAAGCAACTTTTAAATTATATATTCACACAGGAGTTTGAGTTATCATCAAAATACAGCATTATTTTTATAAATAAATTCACATAAAATGAGTTATAGTAACTATCAAAATTAAGAAAAATAAACTTACGAAAAATAAAGCATTTACCCATCTGAATGGCTTGTAATGTTGCACAGTTGGCTTAAATTACACTCAGCTTATCATTGAATGAAAATTTTTAATTCATTCTAATACATTTAATGTTGTTGTTGCTGTCGTTTGCCAGCCAGGCTGGCAATATGGAGTGCGCTGCTCCACTATTCCAACTGAACCATATTTGGTGTGGAGTCCGACTTCCTCAGTACACACATGCCATAGGTACCCGTTTATAGAGTAGGCAACCATTCACACACAAAGAAAGGACAAAGACAAGAAAGAGAAAGTACATCCATGCCCGAGCCAGGATTCGAACCCAGGTCCCACCCATCTGTAGTCAGGTACGTTAACCTCTAGACAGGTTGGGCGGCAATACATTTAATTATTTCCTTATATACTAATATTTCTTTAAAATATCATTTTTATTCATCAAGTCATGCTTCTTCAAAGATAATTTTTTTTTAAAAAAAGAGGATTTGTTAAAAGTTTTTCTTGTCTAGTTCTGATTTTATGAGTAGAGCATTTTTAATTTAGTTTTAAAATGTTGCATATATTTTTCTAGTTTTTTTAACTATAAATATGGTGGTTGTTTTGGATTATTAAAAATGTATAAATTTTTTATTCTAATTTGACATTTAAAACTAAGTTGACATGTTGTTTCTATAAATTTATTAAATGTGGTAATTTTTACATTATGTGATTAGTAATACATATTTATTTCTTTTTTTTTTTAATTCACCTCTAACTTATTAAAAAAATTGAATCAAAATCTCATTTAATTATATTAAATAAAAAATTTTTTCTAGATTTCAAATTGCAAATTTCAGCTGAGGAAATTGTTTCTTCACTAGACATTCAAGAAGTATATTCCAAGATCAAAATGAAAATGTCTTCTTTAAATATACATGGCTATAAAAGATTGTAAGAACTTTTATATTCTTTTTTTGTTTCATGATTTCTTTCATTACTATTTCATCAAATAAATTTTTCCTTTCAAAAAACACAGCCTTAGTTTTTTTTTTATGCATTTTAAGAATTTTTTTTTACTTTGGCAGTACAAATTGCTTACTTTTTTCAAAAGAGAAATATTTGTTTTATATTAGAAATATTTTTTTCAATTAATATTACATGTGTTGCTCTGGAGTATGTTTTTCTTCTTCTTCTTGAGCTTGTCAGATATGTGGCACCTCTGCATTGTTGCATTTTGTACCATGCTCCAAGCCCAATTTTTTCCTAGTTCCATTGTCTTGGGTCACCTACTTTGTTTATAAAGTCTGATAGGCCCTCAATGGAGTTTAGGTGTAACTCTTTAGGATATGGATTACCTAGAGTAGTGAATCTTGTAAGGGCAAGAGCATCACACTCATATAGGATATGATGAGCTGATTCTACCCCTGCGTGACATTTCTTACAAATTGGTTCCTGTTTAAAAAGTCCCATTGTATGAAGGTGTTTCCTGAAATGATAGTGCCCAGTAATAAAGCCTACAATTGCTTGAGTCTTCAATCTTGGGAGTCTAAGAATTTCAGATGCAATTTTCTCAGATGGTTGAAAATCATGCTTTTTGCATGTTTCTGTCCAGGAGAGTCCCGCCAAACTTTGTACATCTCCTGTTTTTCCCATTTTTGAATGGCCTTCCTTGTAGTCTTCATGTTCATCCCACAAAAGGGTTCCATTCCTATTGGATTGAAAGAGGATCCCTGTTTCGCAAGTTCATCAGCTCTTTCATTACCTTCTATTCCTATATGCCCTGGCACCCAAATAAGAATAATTTTATTCTTATTTTCGAGTTCCTTAAGAAGATTTTTGCATTTCATTACAATTTTTGATTTGACTTGCAATAAGTAGAGAGCCATCAATGCTGCTTGACTGTCGCTGAAAATAAGAATGCGCTTACCTTGGTAGCCTTTTTTTATTTATCTGCAGACAGTTGGCGATAGCAAAAACCTCCGCCTGAAAGACAGTGGCATGTTCCCCAAGCCCTTTATAAAGGCTGAATCTTGGTGCCACGCCACAGACCCCCAGTCCTGAGAGGTTGCCTTTTTTTGATCCATCAGTAAACCAGATAAGATCATTGCTTTTTATTTCAATCGTGCTGTTTTTCCATTCTTCCCTGGTAGGAAAAACTACCTCGAATGGTCTTTCAAACACGTATGTTCTTTCCATGCTGTCTGAAGGCATTTGTAGAGTTGGTGGTTGATTTTTTTTGGTAATAGTAGTATGACCTCCAGAAGAGGACTTATCACACCACTGATTTTGCAATTTCATTCTATATGCAGTTATTCTGGCAGTGCTGCATATGAATATATCTAGTGGAGTCAGGTCCAAAATTGCCTCTAGTGCTCTGGTAGGTGCTGTGGATATTTCACCTGTAATACACAAGCAGGCCAGTCTTTGCAGACTTCCTAGCTTGTCCTTCACAGTTTTCTGTTCCACTTTACACCACCATATCACAGATGCATATGTAAAAGTAGGCCTGACAATTGCTGTGTACATCCAAAACATCATTTTTGGCTGTAGACCCCAGTTTTTACCAAGCATGCGTCTGCATGTCATAATGCATTTTTTTTGCCTGATTGATTTTGTAGTCAACATATTTATTCCAGGTGAGTTTTTGGCCTAGAATTAAGCCCAGATATTTCACCTCAGAAGCAACGTTGATTTCAACTTCAAAAAGTTTTGGAATAAAGAATCCCTCCCTTTTTATTTTTCTTGTGAATGATATAAGGTTGGTCTTCTGCGGATTTATATCCAGATTCCTTTCCTTACACCATTTGCCTACATAACTTTGAGCATTTTGCATTAGTTGACAAATTATGTTAAAGTCTTTACCAAGGATGAGTATGACAATATCATCAGCATACCCCTGGGTATAGTAACCTTTTGAATTAAGATGTTTTAAAAGGCTATTTACCACCAGATTCCAAAGTAATGGTGATAATACACCTCCTTGTGGACAGCCTCTGGTTGTCTTCTTTTCAAATGTCTCATTGATAATTTTCATCTGTATAGTTCTATCCGAAAGCAGGGTCCTAGTCCATGAGCAAATTGCAAGTTCAATCCCTGTATCCCTTAAGGCATTAAGGATGGATAGATGAGAGGTGTTATCAAATGCACCTTGGATATCTAGGAAAGTGGCTAAGGCAATTTCCTTTCTCGCCAGGGTGTCCTCAAACTTAGATACAAGCATGTGTAACGCTGTCTCTGTAGATTTGCCAGGTTGGTAGGCAAACTGTAGATTATGCAAGGGACTATTACTACCCAGGTAATCTCTGATGTGCCTATCAATGATTTTCTCCATAATTTTGAGAAAGAATGAAGATAAGCTTATTAGCCTAAAAGACATAGCCTGGTAATAGTTTTTTCCAGGTTTAAGAATGAAAACAATCCTAGTCTTTTGCCATAGCTTTGGAATACATCCCAGTGCTAAGCTAGCTCTTTATATTCTAGTTAGCACAGGGATAATAAGATCCCCTGCCTTCTGGATCATTATAGGCATGATTCCGTCAGGTCCAGGACTCTTGAGAGGTTTGAAGGTGGAAATAGCCCACCTCACTTTATCATGATTGATAATGCTCTTAGCATAGGTCCATTGATTTCTTTGAATTCCTTTTACAGAACCAATGAAATGCTGCCCTTCGTTGCTATCAATATCAATGGCTCCCGGAAAGTGAGTTTTGGCCATAACTTCCATTACTTCTTTTCCAGTACTAGCAAATTTGCCATCCTCATCCTTTAAGGTTCCAACCATTATAGGTTCATCTGTTCTAAGGATTCTTTGGAGTCTAGCTCCTTCAGAGATTGAATTCACCTCATCACAGAACTTTCTCCAAGATTCTTGTTTGCTTTTCCTAACATTTTTGTTATAGTTAGTGAGTGCATCCTTGTAGTTGTCCCATTCACCATGTTTCTTTGCTTTGTTAAAAAGTTTTCTAACATTTGCCCTTTCAGTTTCCAAAGAGTTATTCCACCAAGGACACTGTGGCTTTGCTCTTTTGGTATGCATTGGGCAATTTTTATTGTATGAGCCTAGAATTTCACTCTGTATTGTTTCTGCTGTGACTTCTAGGTCATAATTGTCTCTAATATAATTTCCCCCCAGTTCAGTTAGCCCCATGATATCCTTTTGGAAATTCTTCCAATTGGTCCTCATGGGGTCCCTGAAGCGGCGGTCAATATATATATACTGGAGTTTATTTCGAAGTGGATGTTTTGATGGTCTGAACCTAATGGTCTCCCATCAACTTTTCATTTCGTGATATTTTTACTAATAGCCGGTGTTGCTAAAGTAATGTCGATTACTTCAGATCGATTTGAAGTTATAAAAGTCGAATCGTTGCCTTTGTTTAAAATATCCAAACCATAGTTAAGAATAAATTCCAAAAGACACTCACCTCTTTTGTTCGTGTCTGTGCTGCCCCAGACGATATGATGAGAGTTGCAGTCTAGCCCAAGGACTGCCTGCAATTTGTGTTCTGCACAAAACTGCAAGAGTTTATGCAGTGTTGGATCAGGTGGAGCCTTCTCTTCATAGGGTAAGTAGACAGAGCCAAAAACAATTTCTCTATTTTTTCCCTCTTTGTTGAGTCTGACTTTCACTGCTGTTAGGTCCCTATGAATAAACTCGGTTAGAGGTAAAACCTCAATATCTTTATCTATAAGGATGCAGTCTTTAGCTTCACTGTTAAGATCATAAATTAGCTTACCTTTTATTCCTTTAAAGCCACTGACTCTACCCCTGACAAGCCAGGGTTCTTGAGTCGGGGCCAGGTGAAGATCCTCCCCAAGAAAATTCTTAGCGAGGTTTGTGGTGCCACTTCTACTGTGGTGGATGTTGACTTGAAGAACCTTCACCCCCATCAGTTTTTGAAGGTTTGTCAAGGACTTTGGCTTGAACTTGGTGAAGTCCAATATAAAATTTATATCCCCTTCTCCCAAGTGTAGCCGCATCTATTTCAGGCACGCTAAGGACGATGGTCTGTCTTGATGGTTCATTCTTCCGATGGAGTATATTCCAGTCGGTAGAGGTAAGTCCACCATTTTGTGCCTCGATTTTCCTCAAGAGCTCTTTGGGCTTCAGTTTGCTGCAGACTTTTGGCAGTTTAGCAATGATTTTAATGGTTCTGACAAGTTTCCTTGCCTCACCCACCAAAAGAATTTGCTCCTGCCAGGGGCTTATTTCATTGACAGTCTGTTCCAGCCACTTAGAGCTCTCCAGATCTGAACAATTGATAATAAGTGTCCTATTATCTAGTCTGCAAGAAAGAAAAGTGGGGGCGAAGCCCTTATCATTTCTTGTGATTTTGTTGGTTATCAACAACTCCAGGTCTGAAGCCTGTTCATCTGATAACCGCTTTGAAGAAGCCTGTTTATCTGATAACCGCTTTGAAGGATGTCCCTCAAGAATCACTGCCATTTTGACCGCCATCAAAGTCTCCTTATAGGTAGTACCTTCAGGTCCTTTTTTGGCAGTCTTAGGGGCAATGTCTTGTACCATCCTTTGACATGATCTTTTCTCGCCTTGTTGTTTTTGCTTGGGTTTTTCTACCCAAGTGCCCTCAGCGAATGTTTCCTCTTTAATGAGTTTCTTTCTTTGTGCTGCAGAAAGTCTCTTTTTGAGTTTAATTCCCTCCATGTAGGCAGTCATGCTACTAATGGCTTCCTGCCCCTCTTGGGATGTTGATGGTGTAGAGGTCATTTCTACCTCTTTTGAAGAAGGGTCCATTTCTTCCCCTTCATTTGGTTTTCCCTTAGCATTCATTTCTTCAACAGAATGGCCTACTTCGGGTTTTTTACCTGCAGAAGCAGTAATATGAGTTAAGTTTTTGTCTTCATCAGCCATAAATTAACTCAAAAGAAAAGCTCAGGAACAGAAAAGGTCCACCCAGTATTGCCTGAGATACTGGGTAAGTCAAAATACTCTAGAGGTTCGCCAGTAACACTAGACTCCATTAAGACACTATAACCGCAGTGCCATTCACCCAAGGCGCAGATCGCATAACACCTGGGTTACGGGAGTTGGTTCGCGACCTCCTATTTGTTATTCAGAGGTTATCCTGTCATTGCTACAGGATGTTCGGCTATCCACCACCTGCCGACGCGCCTGGTAGCTGCTCAAGCCGCAGGCTGGAGTATGTTAATAATGTTTTCAATACTTATTAAAAGAAGATAATTTCGTTTAAATTGAAATTTTTAATTAGTTCATTCTAGCTAAGAAGCATTCAATTTATGTTGCAAAAAATATTGAATGCTTCTTGTTATTTTGATGTGTTTGTATAAAGTTTTGAATCATGTTAAATTATGTAATTAATTTCTACATGTTTATGAAAAGTAAATGTATAAAATTTCAGTTGAAGTTTTGTTTTTAAATTAAAACAAATATATATCATAAAATGTTTAATCTGGCACTTTTAATATTTTGATTAAATTCACTGAGGAGAAAATTTAAAATACCTGATCTCTAAGCATGCAGATTGCTTGGTATTACTAATTATTTTATTCTTTAGATTATTATTAAAATTGGGAAGCCTAATATATAGATTTGAAAGGGTCTATGTCAACCTATATCCTTGAAAAATAATACCTGACATCTTGTTGAATTTCACATGAAAAGGTGGTATATTGCATTTTTGATATGTGTTTCTTTTTGTTTTTTTTTGTAAATTCTATTGAAATGGATTTTTTCATAGCTTAGCATTCTGTTATATACTGTTTTAATCTTTTTCTTAATTTTATTTAATTGGTTTTAAACTTGTGTAATAGTCATTGTATGTTTTAGGTTGAAGCAACATGATTGGCAACCTGGTCCTTATGATGGTGTTGTATTCTTTTGCAATAGTATTTTACCAAAAACAATGAAGTCCAAAACAGTCACAGAAAATTCTAGTTTCAGTCAACATACACATGTAAAACCAGATACTCAACCATTTTTGTCCATAACTTATACCTGTGCATTGCATTCCAATGCTTCAGAAAAATGGACTTTTGACCAAAAACAAAACTTTCCTGTAACCTTAGAAGGACTTCAATTTATCAGTGAGATTGATTTAAAATTAAATTCGTTTGGATTGATTTTGTGGATGTCCCTATTTGAGACTTTCGATCAATGTATTTTCCCTTATATTCAAGGTTTTACCAAATCTTTAGATATTAAAGAAACATCATCTAAACATATTATCGGCATAGAATTCTGCAGTAGAAATTTACCCTTGTTGTATGTTGAAACAAAAATTATGCAATTATATATACCAGATAACAATATATTACTTTCTGCATGCATTGAGAATTTAGAAAACAGTTTGTTGAATGACAGTGAAGCAGAAGTGTTATTATTACAGCTTGATAGTGTAACACTTACATCACAAGTAGAGAATCCATTAACTCGAATTATTTTAGACCCTGAAATTTATGCATCTGCTTTGAATTCAAAAACACTTGGACTTCCTGGGTCACCTGTAGAAGATAGACAGTATCAAGTTGATATTTATGGTTTAGCTGTTGGATCTAGTAAGTCCCTTTATGATGTTATTAACATTTTCAAAATTATTTGTAAATTAAATCAGAAAATCATATTAGTGTGATTTTTCAAAATTGTTGTTTGATTAAAATTTTGTTGCCTTAATTTTTCAGTATTTGGTATAAATATCCTACACCAAAATGAGAATAAGCAAGAATCTAGTTCTCATTGCCCTATAATTATGGGTGAAAATCCTGCTTTGGAGTGGAACATAGGTGCAGTTCTGGAAAATAGAAACGTTTCTGATGATTCATGTATGATTACTACTATAATAGCACCATTGAACATTAAAATTGCTGTTGCTCCAGCTATTGTTTGCCAATCAAGCAACATGAATAATGTAGAGGTGAGCTGAATTAGATTAAATTTTTAATGTGAACACTTAAGTTTAATTATTTATATATTACTTAAAATAATTTTATTTTAATATATGATTTAATTTGGATATCCATTTACTTTTTTTTTGTTCTTAATTTTATTTTACTCCAAAATTGCAGAAAAAGCTTGGAAAAGTCAGATTTAAATTTAGTGAAGACCTAAAATATTAATACTTTATATCTTTTTCAATTTTAGACCATATATCATGCTTTATTTATGACATGATATAAATTTGTAAATAGAGTAAATAAAAAGATTTTGTATCTATCTCATTTAACATTTTAGTTAATGATAAATTGTTTTCTCTACTACTATATAACTTCTCACTTTCTAACTGGTAGTTTTTTAATTATATTGCTGTACACAGACTGATTCTGTTCTGAAAAAATTTGAAAGTTCATTTTGTACATCCTGTTTAGAAATAAATTTTTTTTTCTTGTAAAACTTTTGCATCATGAAATGAGTGAAAACTTAATTGGGCAGTATTTAGAAAGTAAGCAGGATGTGTTAAAATCTTCCAATTGCAGTTTTGTTCAAGCAGTATGCAATCCAATGTTATTAGGATGAAAAGTTAGACTACACCATTTGCAAGTGATGATATTCATCAATCATCATGAGCATTTTTAAACAGTTATAATTTTGCAGACAATTACTCTGAACAAATCTGTTATTTAAACTTAGAACTGTTTAAAAAGTGCTTGGTATGGGTAAATATCAATAAAATGTTGTGTTTCATGATGACATTGCTTGACTGCATATGGCTCAAACAACACTGGAAATAATTTGGAATTTACTTAGGAATTTTCTCTGTATCTTGCTTACTCCTCGGATATTGCCCCAAGTGGTTTAACTTATTTCATGACCTACAATTTTTTTTTCTTTTTTAACCAGGGTAATGTTTTTGTAAACAGGGGGTACACACAAAATGAACTCAAGATTTTTTGCATCAAAACAAAAACTACTCCCATTGAATTTAAAAGCTACCTGTAAGATGGTGAGAAATTGTAAATGGAGTAGATAAATATATCATTTATTAAAATATTTATTTAGGTATTTAAAAATTTTCAGAAAATGCACATGAACTTTAGTACTAACCTGATATATATAAAATTAAATATATGTGTACATATATATATATATGTTATCTAGAGAAATTCATTTATCCCTTATACATTTGTTTTTTGTCATAACATTTTAAAACTACTAATACAAGGCAAGGGTGTCAGATAAAATACACTAATTTGAAATGTGCAACACAACTACTATTTTGTGTATAAAAAGGATAAAGCAATAAATCGCAATAAAGTCACAAAATAATGAGATTTTGTTTGTTCATGCATATTATTTTTACTTGAACTTCAAGAGTCTCATGGCAAGTTATATAATTGATTTTTGATTTTATTAATATATTCTTTAGTATCTGTAACTTTACTCTGTCAATTGCTTCTGTAATTTGTTTCAACAATATCATTTTGGAAGAGAACACTATCTATCCTTAACTAACTAACTACACTACTAAAAGAAATCCAGGGGGATAATGGAACTGAATTATCCTTACCTTCTCAGTTTTTACCCAATTTTTGAATTTTGTTTTTAGTTTCTACATTAAAAATAATATATATTAAAAATTTACTAAATAAAACATTATAAATAAAAAATTTCCTAAAAAATATTACTGATAAAACATTTTATGAATTATTCTATTGAATGCAAGTTTCTCAAATTGTGGTTTCTTGTCCCATATTTTTTGTATATTTATTGAAGCTAATTTTATTTTATATCAGAATTTGCATTTTACAAAATTTCTGAAAATTAACTTGTGTTACTAGAGTAAATAAAAGGTTCATCAAAGTTATCATGAATAGGGTGAAAGAGTTTAATTTAAAAATCTTAATATAGAAAAATGAATATTTTGAACTAGTGATATATGTATCACTCCCTCAATAGTTATTGATAGATATTTTTTACTGTAGAATGGGAAATCCTGTAGTTTGATAAAAAGCGTTTTGTCTAGTTTTGTGTAATATCTTATAGTTATACATTTATTTTTAGAATTTGTAATGTTAAATATGAATTCAGTGGTACAGATATCATTTATTGCATACTTGTATTTTATGTCGAATGAATGTGGGAACTTTTCATTTTTAATTCGTTTAATTATGAAATTATTATAGCATTAATATACAATAAATATTTTATTTGTTTAAAACTTAATTTATGTAATAAGGGTATTATGAAAAATTTAGTATAATTTATTATTTCGCAAATTAGTCACATTTTATATAAATTTAAATTTAAGAGATAAACTTTTATATTTATGTACAAAATAAATAGTCATACGTAGTTAATTAGAATTTGTTTTCAAAATTATTAAAAAGATTTCATTTTGCTGATAACTGATTATATATTTGTGAATTAACTGTGTAAAAGTGTCAATATCTAATGCAGTTCTGTGTTACTGAATAATAATCTTGAAAGGAATATAATACGTAATTTTATTATAATATCTATTTTCTTATAATTAATCTGAATAAGTAAACTTAGCACAAATGTTGCATGAAATAGTTGGGAGCATGATTATTAATTCTAAAATAATTTGGCAATGGATTATATGTGAAAATTTTCAGAAATTCATCATTTGTATGGAGTAAAGAATATAGCAGCATAATTAAAAGTGGATCGTGGAAATATTATGGTAACATGTATATTATTTTGGTAATATAACACAAAAGTAGAAACGTTTTCAATTAATAATTCCAATTTACAGAAAGAACTCTTAAAGATATCTGTGAAAACACAGTATGTGTTTAACTTGTATAATTTCTTTAAAATGTTTATTAATTCAAAAAATTTTCTGATGAGCATTATTTTATTTAAATGATTTTTTTTCTATACATAGCTATATATATTTGTATCTAAGAAAAAAAAAGTATACTTGTTTATATTTTGCATTGATTTGTGATGTTTGTAACGATGGGGATATTTCAATATTTTAAAAATTTATTAACAAATAATCGCTTCTAAAAAATAAAAATTTCCTCTAGTTGTTTAAATTTTGAAAGTCTTAGTTATTTCACTGGAAATTGTAAATATTTATTAGTACTTATATTTCTCTTTATACGTGATAATTTTCATGTCTTCGGAATGTTACTAGAAACAACTTGTAATGTTGCATAAAGAAATAAAAACATATATTATTGCAGTCATCTGTCTTGACCATTTCTATTCCTGATAATGAAATTGTTCCTTGCCATTCATATTCCATTCATTGTTTCATTCATATTTTCCCATGAGAATGACCTATTCATTTTCATTCTAAATCTAAGGTGTTTACGAATTATCAATTACACACAATTCTTCCAAATATCTTTGGATAAAATGATATTATGAAATATACTTACTTAATACTTTTTTAGGAATAGCAAGAATATAAAATATTTTGTACTTCAGTTCAAGATGATCAGATTCATTGCATGTGACCAAGAAATGTGTTCAAAATGAGTAATTGGCTACCTTTATTATTTTTAATATTCATATTAAATTTCACTTGGGAATCAATTAATCATTTATCTCATACAAAAATATTAGGTATTGTTTTCTTTGTCAAATTTCAGTATCTTTTTGTGTAAAATATTTGCTAGTTATAATATATTGATGACGATTTAAAAGTGAGTTTTAAGGCAAAGTTTTATTAGAAAATTTTGTTATGTCTCAGAAAAGCATTTTTTTTTTCTTCAATTAGTAGATAAATAATTGATTAACAAAAATATTGTGATAAATTTGTGCAATTAATTTTTACACGTATTTATAATAAATAAACTGATTTTATCATCATTAGTAAAGTAAATTAAATTTGATTAATTTTTATACTAAATTGTTGCTTCCAATTTTGTCTGATATTTCTTCTCTTAATTTACAGAAAATCATAGTTGCTGGAATATCTTTCGAAGTTAGTGTCACCAATGAAGTCAATCTATATCTAAGCACTCATCAGATGTGTTTAATTTATACTGTTCTTAAAAGTAACCTTAATTTTTTATTTAAAATATTTGATAGTCTGAAGTTTTCTAAGCATACTTCTTTGGCAGAATTTGAAAAGGAACTACTTAATTTGGAAAAGCATCAAATTGCAAAAGATCTTTTATCCTCACCAATATGTTCACCCAAATCTTATGATTCTACATATAATGAACATTCTGAGTATGATTTTGTTCCCTTTGAATTGCTTGTTACTGCTGGGACTATATCTGTTATGTTTTTTTACCACAAAGATTTAAAAACTAAGAATTCTGCATCAGACATTTGCCCAGTGAAAAGTTCACTATCCCATAAAGTTGTCATGAATGGTGATTTCACGCCTGAGTCTACTAGTTTTGAAAGTCATGATATCTTTTTCAAGCAAAAAGTAATCTCCAGCAATGGAACTAATTGTAATCTATCTTCTAATTCATCAAAAAATATTAAATCTGTTCAGTTACACCCTTTTTTATGTTTATGCATAATTCAACCTCATTGCTATTTATTGTGCCATAAATCTTCACAAAAATTTGAATCTTCTTGCTTTGATTTACAACTATGTGGATCGCCACATGATTTCTTTGTGGAAAGTAAGTTACTATTTTCTATAAATTTATTTTGTGATTAAATAAAAATGATTATTTAAATATTTCATGAAAGTACAAAAAAGTTTGCAATTTAATAATTTTATTGATATTTTTACATTTTTAAGAATATTGTACTGCTAATTTATATTTAAATGTATTTTTTCATAATTAAGGAAGATATTAAAGCAAAAAAAGTCATTGTTACATGAGTTTTTCTCATGCTTTTGTTACTTCTCAACACCCATAGTGTTAAACACACTATATGCAATTTATATTTAAATAGGATTTTGATAAATAGTAATTTATGTTTAAATAGGACTTTTTTTTATGGCTTAAGGTGTTTCTCAATTTATGAAGTATTTCATATATATTTAGCACAGTATTTAAATGCATTTTCAGATATAAATTAATCTAAAATTACATACATGTTGCTTTTTTAGTTTTCATGTGATTGTTTGCATGTAATAATTGTAATCATTTTTGCATGTTTCTTCTACATGTCCAGAGACCACAATCCATGATTTATTTACAAAATTAAGAAGCTGTCTTGTTCTTTTCAATTTCTCCATCATGCAATGTTTTTTCATCACTTCTTGTAGTATAATTTTCATCTGATAGAATGCTTTATTCTATCAGCTGAATAGTTAATAATCTAATAAAAAGTGATGCAGATATTTTTATATTTATGGTTTGGCATTTTAAATCAATAAGTTAAAAGCACCTCATTATGCTAAGCTTATCCTACTTTTTTCAATATGTCACTTGCTTACTTTAAGCAAATGTTTTAATTATAATTTGAAGTTCATCTATCATTGACTTTTTATTGTTTCTTTTGTTGCTTTGTAAATGACCAATGCATGGTATAATATATGTTGTCCAAATATCTTGTTATAGCATAAGCAAATCCATGTTTTTTTGTTTTAATGGCAGAAATTTAATTCCAAAATACCCTAATAAAATTAGCTTACATATTTAATGTGATCAATTTAAAAGAGCTCTAAGCTTAAAGTGAAAGAAGGAAATAAAATATCAAAAATCTGTACAAGAATTTTATTCCCTATGTCACAAAATTTTATTGTTAAAAATACATTTTTGTTTTTAAATTCCTAAATAAAAATATATTCCTACCAAACTGACAGTACTTTGTTTTTATATTTATGTACAAAATATTTCAAGAAAATACTATTCTATTGATGATCAAAGTTTAATGATATTCTTCCTTAATATCAGAAAAATATCATGTTTTAATTAATTCTGAAATTCTTCAAATTATGTTCAAAAAAATTTTAATATTTTCTTTTATTTTTAAATGAATTATATGTGGTGTTTTTAACTCTAGTAAACAATTGTCTGTTTGAATGAAACTTCATTTTATTAGTATCAGCACATGTGTATAATGGGTGTTTTTCTTAATTTACTTATTTCACTATTAGGAAAATGCTGATTAAAACTCTATTGTAAATATTGTTGTATTATATACAATATTGTTGTATTATATACAATACAATATCATTGTATTATGAATGTTATCAATATGAAGTTTCATTTTATTTATAAATGATTTACAAATACTCAACAACAACAACACACACACGCGCGCGCCGCGCACGCGTAAGCTTCCTTCTATATTTACTATATAAAAATGTTTGATTCATAAGAAAACAGTGATAGAAACCGTAGTCTTTATTATAAACCTCTAATTAACCAATAGAGGAATAACATTAAAGGCAGTTTGAATGTGTTTTAGCCAGAAAACTAAACAACGCAAATCAAGTTTATAAGGAGAAAAAGAGGAAAAATACTCTATAAATGTAAAGCATATCTAAAGATACTTGCACATTCCTTGTACATTCCGTGAAAATAAGTAGAATGCATGTATGACAAAATTACTTCAAATTGATGAAAAGAAAATTTTTTGTTTTCTTCTACAGTCTTTTCCTTTGTCTTTCATGATTATATTCTATTATTAATCTGGTTATTTTTTTTCGTATACTGTATGCTATTTTTTTAAATACTTGTATATTTTACTGTTATTGTTTGCTTTCATTGTATTATTATTGAGAGTTTATTTAAATTCCCTTTAAACACATTTTCATTTTTAATTTTATTTAGGTAATTATTATGGTTTTTATTTATGTATTATATAATTGAGTGGCGTTGTTTCTATTTTATAAAAGTGAATTTGCTTTGTAACCATTGTTACATTGATGACTTTAATTTCTATTTTAGTTTTTTTATATTGATATCTTTTGATGTTATGAAATGAGAGATTTTTTATTTATCATGTACAGAGCCACACCTCTCTATTACTCCAGTAAACTGTGATTTCATATTCTCGTATCTGGAAACAAAACCTGGTGAACTTCACAAGAAAACTGGAATTCCTCCTGCGTTACTAACAGTTACTTGTTTAAATATTTTTCAGAGTCCCTGTGAGTTATTTTTACGTATACTTACTTCAGTAGATTTATATTTTATATGTGCATAGTTATTACATTTTAAGGGCGCTTGTAATAGGTGTTATTTAACTAATTGGATCTAAAATGAATTTTAGTTAATTGTGTGTGTGTGTGTATTTGTTTCAACTTAAATAAACAGCTATTTTTCGTCATTATTAATATAAATTTTTATCATTTTTTTATTTAAACTTCAATTATATTAATCAGTTCAGATAGTATGAATCTGCATTCTCAAAAATTCTAGAAGAGAAATGAATGTGTGATGTCTTTAAAATTTACATAACATAAATTTGATAGTAATTGATGATTTATATAATTTTTTAAAGGCTGAGTGTTTATTTCTGTTTTTTTTTATTTATTTTTATTTTTTTATTTTCATACAAACGTGTTAA